>JARHVA010000497.1:1045000-1262500 GCA_037957365.1 Torreya grandis
GATGATAATTTACAATTATCATTTAAATAGAGATCATTTTCTCTTTATAATTTATGTGAAACTTCTCAGATTGTCACATTCATATTTTAGTGTCTATTAAGCCTTTGGCTTTAAAATCATTATTTCCCATTCTCATTATTCCATGGATTATTATCCAATTTTAACATAATGTACCCATTTGTATTTGGGCTACTCACTCATAATATTTCAAGTGTCTAAGTTGTCAATGGTCCACATAACCAAATAATATACAAGGTGATTAAAATCACAAATCCCATTGCGAGGGTCCATTCTTAGGGGATCTCATTGTGTCACATTGACTCAAATTCCACCTGATGGGCACAATGCAAACCCTTAGTAACTCATCTCATCATTGGTGTTTAAAAAAATCAGAACACACCCAAAAATACTTGTTTGTTATACATATACCAGACTCATCTCAATACCTCTATGGTATGAATAGATATAAGTAAGAGCATAATAATCAAATGCTTATTAACCATAATCAAAATATCTTTCCCATGATCCAATGTAAAATAATCAAAGGTACATGAAACAAAGCATTATCCAAATCGCTTATAATATTTTAATTAATAGGCCCAACCCAATTAATACTTTACCATGAGCCTAAACAAAGGTAAGTATAGGTAGGGTATTACACTTTCATAGATGCATTGAATTAAATATAACACAATAACCATGGACCAAAGTACAAAGCACACAATCCTAGATACCAACACATTTAAGTCTAAATAAATATGCACACTAGAATATTTTTCCCAAAAAGAACATTTAAATAAACATTAGGCTCCTCCCAAGAAGTTAAAAATAAAAAACCAAACAGGAAAATTTCCTTTCAAGTTTGTAGTTCAAGATGAAAGTACAAAATTCATAGTTTCTACTAGAATAATACTAAAACATGTAAACCAAAGCAACCAATAGGCTAAGTTTATTTTACTCGACACAAATAAACTAAATCTTCTCTCCTAAATTGAATTTTGTTAAGATAGAAACACTTAAAGAAACAAAATACATAAAAACTCAAAAAAAAAAAAAAAAAAAAAAAAAAGGAAACCAACAATTTTTATTCAAGAACAAGAAAGGGATGGAAAATTCAATCACTATGTTATACTTACTCTCATAGAATAAATAAATTTATTTGTTGCATTCACACAAATGCAAGACAATATTATAGGCAACTAAGTCAAAAGTTAACTTCTTCCAAAAAATAAATATTTGAAGTTTTAATTGAAAAAAAGAAATGTGAAAAATAAAGCAACCAACTGCCTAAGTTGATTATCCTCTACGTAAAAAAATTGAATTTCCAACCTAAAATTGTAATTATTTTTAAAATAAAAAATCAAAGAAACAAAGGGAAAAAATTTCTTTAAAATAAACATAAAATAAATAGGGATATCGAATATGCTTGCCACATTAAACCTTCTCTCATAAATTAAAACTAAGCTAGTTTTATTTCACCCACACCAATGAAATATATTCTAAGCATTTAAATGGAAATTAAATTCCTCTTTATAAATCAAAATTAGAAATTGAGCAAACAAAATAACATTTAAGCTCGTAGTTTCAATTAAAAGGTCAATATTTCTAGATTTATCATAAAAGGAGACCTAGAAAAGAAAGAAAACATGTCACTAGTTTGGTTTTCTTACATGCACACCTATGCAAGACCATATTTTAGGTATAAATAGTTTCTCACCAAAATTAAACTACTCTCTACAACATTTTATTACCCAAGGAATTCAAACCAATATTAAACTTCTTCTCAAAAATTAAAATAACAAATCAAACCAATAAAATAATTTTCATACTCCTAGATCAAGGGATAAAATCATTATGTATAGGCATATTTAAAAATAAATGTAACACTATATTTAAGTTTTACTAATATTCAATGAAATTAAATTTTTAAAAACTTTTACTAAGAGGGAATAAGGTAAAAATAATATTATAAGGTTTCTTCTGGATATGAACATATGAATTTTATTATGACATGTTAGTAATTGTTGTTCTATAAAATTTTATATATTTTTTGAAATGAATGAAACATAAAGCATTCCAAACCACAATATCTTAGGTGTTAGCATAACATCACATTCATAACAACAAGAATATAAAATAATATACTTATAGATTGATTACAAAGAGAAGATATATCATATATTACATTTCTAAGACTTCCATGCAAATGCAATGAATGAACATTGCATATATAGGAAAGGAAGATCAATCATAACTACAAAGTCAAGCTAAGTGATCTATCATAACTAAGAGATCAATTATAACTAATAAATCAAGCTAGAGATCAAACCTAAGACAAAGAGGTAACTATCCCTAAAGGAGAGAAATAACTAAAAAATATACCCATAATATCTAATAGATAAATATGTAATATCTCATAATATTTAAAATAAGATAAATGAAATATCCACACATAAGTGGGTGGAAATAATAAAGTACCTAGGTGAACATGAGATAAGGTAAATAACCTACTCTAACAACCCCTTCAAGTGAAGCTAGGGGCTAAAAATAAAGTGGTATAATCATAGTATGAATCTTAGTAACAAATTCTGATTAGGTACTCATGTACAATAAATCCATGAAGTAATCTCTCATAAAGTGGAGAAAAGGATAAAACCAATAGGAAAATAATTCCCCCCTAAAAAAAGAGAAAATAAAGAAGTAATGATTTCATATAGAATCCCCCTAAGGACAAATTCCTTCACCTCACATAAAGATCAATACTATATATCTTGCATGGATGAAAAAGATGTAAGAAGCCATATTCATGAGGTGAAAGAGTCCCATGTACAAAATCCATGAGTTCTCCTCGTAGAAATAAAATCTAACTGATGTATGTGATAACAATGTCCCAAAGATATGTCACTTGTAAAAACACTGATGTTATGGTGACCTTGCCAAATAATAGGCCTAATAGTAGATACAATACTCTGTAAGTCATTATCAATAACTCTATTAGTGTAGCCCATAGATTTGAGTGTGTAAGACCCCCAAAAAAGAGTATATCTCTCAAATAAACCAAGTATGTGAGAAAGTGGATCCATCATAGAACAATTAACAATAACATTAGTAGAATCAATAACAAGCTCCAAATCATAATGTGCAATAACAAGACGTTCCTCATGAAAATTACCATCTAAACATATATCCTCAAAAATAAGAGTAGGCAATGAAGGAGCACAAACTATGGAATAATAAAATCCATCCTCAAGAAGTCATGATGGTATCTTATCCATGATCTCAAAAAATGATGGTGGAGGTGCCACATCCTCAAGAATTATGTCCTCTCGATCAATAAAATTTGTGCCTATATGAGGAGTAATAGGTGCTTCAAGCAAACCACCATCAAAAGATAGTTCTCACTAATAAGAGAAATGATATTTGTGTCATTATAAAAAATAAATCCTCACTTACAAGAGGAGAAGGAAGTGGAACAGAAAGAGTTGGAGTAAAAGAGGGTTCAAAAGACCCATAAGACTCAATATCCTTGACAAATAAGGCTACAAATCTGTCCCAAACTTCTTTGGGTGATGTGGCACATGTGATATATGACTACAAAGTGTTTAAAACATGGAGGTTAATCAATCAATGATCCTCATCTTTCATGGATGAAATCCAGATAATACCTTCCTTATCTGTAAAGAGATGAAAGTCACCAAACACAACTCTTCACAAACCTTTCAACTACAAGTGTGTCTTCATTTTAATCTTCCAAGTGTTATAATTTGAGGTGTTAAGGTTCTTAATAGAGTAGGAATCCATTATGAAAAAATAAAGAGAATGTCAAGAAGAAGAAGAACCCTCCCAAAAAAATAAATCCCCCTTAACAATTTAACATCTCCTGACAAAAATAATGAGCATCCCAATATTTTTAGAACTTTATAATTTAGTGTGTTTTATAAAATACATAACACCAATAAACTGAATATATAAAAAATACATGTTTTGAAAAAATATTACTCAATTATGTGTCACGGTTCAAAATTTATAGATTTTACAAGTTTCTCATCATTAAAATAGGTCAAATATATAAATATGGCACCATAAATCAAAAGAACGTGACCAAAAAAATAAGGAACATAGACTTCCAACAACTCATTAGAAATGGAAGTAAACCATGGATGTATTCAAGCCAACAAAATTAAAAAATAATCTGCCCACTATATATTATTTTATTGAAAAAATAATAAAAAATATTGAGCAACCATCTCTTACTATACTCTTTTTATTTCCAGTAACAATTAGTAAAATTACAACTTTTTCTATTCACAATAAAATTTAAAAATTCAAAATGATTTATAAAGCTAAAAACAAAGAACACAAAACTCAAAAAATGTTTGGTACGATTATATAGTGAGAGATAAGTGTTTAGAATAAAATATGTATTTTTTAATGAAAAATGTAAATCTATACTTGTAAATGATAGATTTGGCTTTATCAAGCACCCTAGATGGAATGGAGAACATATATTTACTCCATGAAGATCCAAAAAATATGCCTGAAATAAAAAACATAGAGATCTTTCTACCAAACTTGGATATATGAAATAAAAAATCACACCTTTGAGAAAATTCATAAATATATTAATACAACACCTAAAGACGTTGGTACCATGAAAGGAATGAAAAACAAAGCATTATAAACCATAAAATATTAGATTTTGGCATAACATCAGTTTTATAACAACAAGAATATGAAATAATAGACTTACACATTGATTACAGAGCAACTATATCGTATATTACATCTCCAGAACTTCTATGTAAATAAAATGAATGAGTCTTGCATATATAGGTAAGGAAGATCAATCCTAACTAAGAGATCAAACTAAATGATCAATCATAACTAAGAGATCAAGTTAGAGATCAATCAAAACTAAGAGATTAAGCTAGAGATCAAACCTAGGACTATGAAATAACTATCTATAAAAGATAGAAACAACAACAAAAAAAATCTATAACATATGAGAGATAAATATGTAATATGTCATAATATATAAAATAAGATAAATAAAATATCCACACATAAGTGGGTGGAAATAATAATGTACATAGGTAAACATGAGCTAAGGTAAATAACCTACTCTAACATTTTTTCTAAAATAAGTATCAAAACTAAGATGTTCTATCATAATATATCCATGTTCAACGTCTATCTCATAATGGTCAACTAAATCAAATAGTATGAAAGCATCATTTTTATACCTATTTTTTATTTTTTTTGGTATGTCTTCTATTCATTGTATTCCATAAGGCCATTTTTTTTGAGGAAATGTGTTTATTATGTCTACTAATCATGCATTGATTAAACTTCCTTATTTTTATGTATTTTGTATGAAGCATATTATAAGTTTTCTTATGGGTTAATAACATATCAATAGAACCTATGCATCTTTATGCTCACATTAAAATTCAGCCAAAAAAATAGTAGTATTTGATGTAGAAACATAAATATCTTCAGAAGAAACTTGTCATTGATAGAAAAGGTATTATTGTCATTGGTGTGCGAAGAGTTGTTAGGTTGATATTAAAAATCATATTAAATTTATTTCAATGCACTGATATATTTATCATCATATATGAAAATATTTAATGCAAAATTTTATTTGTTTTTGGACGGAGACAAGGAAAGTAGTGCTAAACTTTGTATTGGTGATTAAAATAAGAAGATTACATGAAAAAATACTTAAAATTAAAATAAATACATTTATTTGCATCATAAACATTAGTGTAATACAGTCATGGAAAAGAGGCTTACTTACAAATCAAAATACATTCAATAACCATATAATTACATATATCATATTGCATTATGCATAATTGTATAAACATTATAGAAATGATAAATGGCAAAATTAAGGAATGCAATTGACATAGTGCCTCAAACAAGTGTAATTTTATGCAACTCAATTATTATCATACATGCATCTAACATATGTTAACCATGTACTCTAGATGAAATACTAACTTATGTTAGATTCCTTAAAAAAACTAAAAACAATTTTATCAAAGAGAACAAAAATTTAAGTGCAAACGACTAAAATTTAATGATATGGTAACAATAGTGGAAAAAAATATATCTTTCATAGGACAAAACTATTGATTTATAAACTCCAAATCCACCATAGAGTGGATTGAGGGACAAACTTAGTATTCGTAGGCATGATTCAAAAAAAAGGAAGACATGGAAAATAAGAAAACCACCTCAACAAAATAATCCCCTACATTCTCATGCACTCTTAACATTTTTTTTAAGCAAATAAAAAGAAAGAAATTGAAACGACATTTATTTATCATAAAAACAAATTAAGAAATAATAATAATAATAATAATAATAATAATTATTATTATTATTATTATTATTATTATTATTATTATTATTATTATTATTATTATCTGCATCTAGGGTAATTGAGACATGATTTTCATACAATCTCAATGAAAAATTAAATTTTCTCTCAAATATTATGATTTCATATATATAATATTTGTTTAATATATTGTTAATAACACATCAAGTAAATCTCTACATCTTTATATGTATATTAAAATCTAATTAAAAAATAATATTTAACATAAAAATGTAAATTTTTTTAAAAAAAAAAAAAAAATTACTATTTATTAAAAACATATCAATTTTATTGATTCAATAAATTAAACTCTCATCATTCTGTATTTTCTATTGTATCACCGATAGACAACACATCATCAATGCCCACATTCTATTCCTACAACATGTTGGCACCAACTAGAAACATACTTTGAAAACAAGAGAAGCTGATTATATTCATCCTCAAAAAACAAATGTATACAATCAATTGAAATAGAAGACAAAGCTCAATTCGATTGGTGTACACCAATTGACATGATTAAATAAATATGATAGTAAGTCTAGTGCAAGTCAATAGTTTAACATTTCAAGTGGTATTTTATTGTTATAAAATAACCATTGTCGATTTTTAAACCTTATAAATTATGTCTACCTTCCTTCTATGCAGGAAAGCCACACTCATTTATGTGAACGCGCAAACAAGGCAATTGACATTGTTAATGGATGAGAGCAACTCAATAATATTTAATATGTTAAAATTTGTTCCATGAAGGAGAAGTCCCAAGAAGACCACGTCATCAAATATTATTTAATATGTCGTTAGTGTTGACGTCAATTCAAAAGTCAAGTCTTTTTCTCCTTATCACGCGTAATTGAAACAAAAATCTTTCCAAAGTCTGAACAAGACTTAATTATGCAACGCGATGGCCTTCCTTGAGTTTCCATGCATCTTCCTCCTCGACTTTTCAACACCAACGCCAATTTCCGCGTTCTACCAAACTCGGATTGTTGGTAATATATACCCAAGCGAGATTTATGTTCATCATTGTTATAAATTTAATTAATGAAAATGGAAGGCAAAGTGTATGGAGATTTTGATCTTCCAGGCTTCCGATTCCATCCTACAGAAGAGGAGCTTGTGGGCTTCTACCTTAGGAAAAAAGTCGAAGGACAACAATTCAGTTTTGATATAATTGGGACGTTGGATCTGTATAGATACGATCCATGGCAGCTGCCAGGTACTTATTAACAGTTAAATTAACTATAGATTGTGTGTTGAGCGTAGATTTATACAGCTCCTGCATTGAGGATTGCGTTTTGTTATTGCAGATCTGGCCAATATTGGAGGAGAAAGAGAATGGTTCTTCTTTGTTCCTCGTGATAAAAAATGCACTGCACCTAGAAGAAGCAGGCTTACAGTTTCTGGTTACTGGAAGGCTACCGGATCAGACAGACCCGTTCGCAATCGGATGCTGGAATATATTGGGCTTAAGAAAACTCTGGTATTTTACAGAGGGAAAGCCCCAAAGGGTGTGAAGACAGACTGGATCATGAACGAATACAGAATGCCAGAGTCTTGCCCTTCGATTAAGGTAATTTTTTTATATCAATTTTAACAAATTCATTCATGACGCTGCTTCTATCAATTTAGTATGACAAATTTATTGGGGATGCAGAAGGATGTAGTGTTGTGTCGCATCTACAGAAAAGCCACTACTCAGAAGACGTTGGAGCAGCGAGCCATGGGCGAAAGAGAAGAGCCCCTTAATGTTTCAGCTCAAGAGAAGCCTGCTCCACAATCTCAGGATTCTTTGCTGAATTATCAACATGATCATGAGTTGACGAGTTGTGAAAGTGAATCCATAGATGAGGAATTGCGCCGTGTGATTAAATGTGAGGATGAAGACATGTTAGATTGCATGGATGCATTCATGAACAGTAAATTGAAGCCTGGGGAGTTGGAGGTACCCATGATGCAGTGTGTGGATAAGCTGATTAGCCCATGGACACCTTCTAACCTGCTATCCACTCCCAAGGAATACATCTCAGATGGTCCCTGCATTCCTTTAAACATAATCTCACCATGTAAACTGGAGATGCCTCTTTCATTTCTCTAGATTGCATAACTTGAACTTCTGAAATTATTGAGAACTTACTCTAATTTCTCCTTGTCTGTATGTGGCATTGGATAAGTACAGCAGTGTCTTTTTTTACCTTTTTATTATTGTTTTTTTGAAGGGTTTGTTCCCAGATAAAACTCAATCACAAAATAAATATATATAAGAATGCCTGCTATGGAAGCGACCATTCACAAACAAAATTAAACTCAATCTCTCTCTATATATATATAAAAAATTAAACCTAATGTGCTTATAGAAAAGTTTCATGGCTTATGTATGTTTTCATAGGGTTTCATTTAGAGGCCTATTTTCTAAATCCCACCAAAAATATTTGATCTCTTGTTATAGATAAGCATATTCGTTTTCTCAATAGAAAATTTAGATATCCCTCTTACTATGTCATGTTTTCAAATGTAAAAAATATATATCACATTCATAATATGTTTTACCTTTCGCTTATTATGTTATTCGTATTCAAATGTAAGATATATATGACATATTCATAGTATATGTTTTTTTATTTTTATCATATTATTTTATAGTATAAAATGATAGTTCTCATGTTCAAATTTATATTTTCCATTAAATATATTAAAATAATACAAGATATGTAAAGGTTTCATATTATTTATATATATATTTCTTGTGTTAATAATATTAGGAAGAATCTTAGAACTTTATGTATAGATATTATTAAAATATTTTAATGTAACTAATTATTTATATATTATTATATAATTTTAAAATGTATTTGTATTATTCATTTTGAAATAATTTATGGATAATAATTAATTAACTAATGCATTATTATTAAAGAAGAGTATCAATCAATTTGATTGACTTTCACTATTAATAGTAAAGTCTTATTTGTTAGAAGACTTGTCCTAAAAGTTAACTCCTATTCAAATCCTATCCATAGCCTCTATATCATCCATATAAAATCATAGAGAGCTAGTGGTTGATGTATTCACTCTAAAAAAGAGTTATTGTTATATAGGTAATTTAGGCCAGATATTTTTTTATCTAAAGAGATATTTATGTTGCCTATAGTAAATCATTGTATTTTTTTATTTACACTTTTAATTGGTTTATATTATTTTATAAATCTTTAATTGATTTATATTATTTTATGTATTATTGGTGTAGATTTTATGGTGGCTAAAATGATTTTGGACTCTATCATGATACCTTAATATGGTATTAGGGCCATTAAATCTTTGTCTTTTTTAGTGTAATTCTACAAAGCATACATATTTTCTATTTTGGTGTCTATAATTAGTATAATTTTTAGATTTATCGATTTATTTTTTCTATATGTTAAGTTTTAAGCTCAAATTTTAGTAGCCTAATACAAATGCCCAATTTTATGCTCTCATCTCACCCTTAGGGGATCCTTATTGATAAAGAATTTGTGAATATAGTGGGGTAATAAAGGTTTGGAAAAAATATATATATATATTTGTTTGATCTAAAGAAATATTATACCATAGTTATTTACCTGTAGAATAAATTGTGCTTCTGTTTCAAGTGTGTTCAACATCTATATAATAATTTTGGCGTGCCTTGGGAACTATGTAAAAATAAAATGGTCTGTTTGACCTAAAATTTACCAAAGGGTATATCTTTGCCTCTACATTAAATTTTCATTTTGTGTCAAGGACATGTTTAATGTCCATATGATGTTTTTAGTGTAATCAAAATTCATGTAAAAATAAAAATATTTATTTATCGAGATGATTTTTTTTACTTTGGTATATTATTTAATTTTAATAAATTTTCTTTATGTTGATATTTATAAGTCATAACCATTTTCAATATTTTACAATTTATTTGGACACATATTATTTTCAATAACATTTCCTAGATTAGAATTGTGTTTCAATAGTTGTAAAACTCATAAGAGCTATCATTCTGGGCAAAGTAGTTATTAGTTTTACCTAATATGTGGTGTGAGGGTTACTTCTTCAATACTTAAGTAATTAGACAACATTGTACATATATTTTATCTTCCACATACCTCATGATATATAGGAAGTGCCTAAGATTATTTTTATTTTTGTGAATAGGAAGCCTTTCGGCTATTGGATTATATGGTGCATTGGTAAGTGGTTAGCCTTATAAAGTTACTCTCTACATGTCTCAGAGACAAGATAGTGGGGCTACAAGAATGGTGCAAACCTCTATATCTAGTTCCATTTAGGACATGTTCATTATTTACCCATGGGATTAATATATCAGAGGGTCTTAAAAAAATACACACCTAACTTAATAATTATAGATAAATCTTGGGTATACTTTGAGGTCTTATACACTATTTACATATTTTTGTTTAGATCCAAATTTCTTGTCCAGTTACAATATAGAAATCATGTTTAAGTTTCAGTTTTAAAATCTTGTTTTCAAATTCATTTTTAAAACATAGCAGTGAAAGAGCAATGTAAAAAGAGTGTTAGGTAGAAAATATAAATCTAGAATAAATTTTGATCCATCTCCAAAAACTTTTCATGTAGTAAGTTTTTGTCCTGCACCATAACTAAAAATATTTAATTATCATAGGTTCAAACTAATTTAGTTGGAAAAGATACATCACTAATGTACTGCTTAGCAAGGTTATTTACCCCATGGAACTGGGTGAGTACATTTATCCTTATGACCACTGGAAAAAAATTGAATTGAAAAATCATAGTGATGAAGCCAAAGGTCTTATAGGTCAATCAGTGTCCCCTGAATTGAAGTTCAAATTTCAGGGGAAAATGTTACCTTGAGAATTTTGAACTATTTTAGAGAATATGTTTTGGAATCAAATTAAAATAGGAACATGTTAGCTAGAAAGCAAGCTTGTATCTTGTTGTGTAGATAAATATCCTTTGATTGAGGGTTTCATCACTCAAGTCAGGTGATTGGGATGCATCCTTGTAGAAAAGGGTGAAACTAAGTTTGATGAGAAACTCATCATGAATATTTTATTAAAATTAGGTCTTCCATAATAAGTGTTTATTTTAAACCACTACATATTGAAGTAATTTTTTGGCAAATCATATTTGGCATTGAATTTTGACAAGTTTTGTGAGCAACTTCAATACGAATAGGAAAACTTGGTTTTTAGCAGTGACATCTGACTTGGCAGTACTAAGAAACATGAGTTAGTAGTTAATCATACTCATGTAACATCACAACCTAATTATATAAAATGTAATGGTTCTACCAATGGAAAAGGTAAATAAAACATATGATCAAGGTAAATAATTCATCTATGTAAAACTCTTCCCCTTGTCAGGACAAAGGTAAAGGGTAAAATGAATGCAAATGTTGAAAAATAATGTTGTAAATTTTATGGTAAACCTAGCTATGATGAACATTAGTGTTTTAATAAAATGGCATGCTTGTAAAAAAGATGAAAAATTGTAGTTTCCTCCTACTAAACTAAGAGAAGAAATTTTTGCAACAATAGTCTGATCACACATATGTGAATTCATTTTGGATTTAGGAGCCTCTCACCGCATGGCTTATGAAAGATATTTATTTCATAATATCAATAGGCATAATAAAAATCTTTGTGGGAAAATCTAATCCTCTATCTATTTAGGGTGAAGGATCCTTTGAGATGGAGAATGATCTATTCAATAAATTTCTCAATGGTCTAGACTTCTTTTTGAACCTACTATCCATTTATCAAATCACACAATTATGTGAAGGAAAAACTATTGAGTTTATAACTATAGATGTTTTTATTATTAATATAAAAGACCAGTCCTCTATTGTAACCATTGGAAAGATTGATCATCAAGAAATATTGTACAAGTTTGATAACTTTGTGTGAACTCAAACTTCATAATTCATGATTGCACATGATAGTTACTTGATTAAAATTTGTCATGAACATTTTTTCATCTCAAAAATCACTCATTGTAAAACCTTAGTAAGCATAACATGGTTGTTAGTTTTCCAAAAAAATTGTTTCAAATATGGAGTTTATTCATGTTGTACACTTAGAAAAAAACATAGGTATTCATGGACTATGAACTTGGGTGTGATTTATAAATAAAATAACATCAAAGTCTTTGAACATTTTAAATTTTTTTGTTCCCTTGTTGAAAATGTATTAGAGATAAAAATCTATCAAGGGTAAGTGCACAAATTTGGGAGATAAAAAGGAGTTACCCATGGACATGATTTTCCTAAAACTTTAGAAAACTGAATTTGTGTAGATAATTTGAAATAGCTACACTAGAAATTTGAAGATGCTTTAAGAATATGAATTGAAGAACTTCAAGTCTAGTTTCTAAAACACTTTTTTTTTTTCAAAAATGATTAAATATAACTAGGTCAAACATCTAAAATTTGAATAGTAACTCCTATTTTTTCATGTAAATAGAGTGGATAGATGACTATGTGGCCCACCATTTTTTTAGCATCATTTAATATTGTTTGAAACCCTTTAGTGAATATTTAGAAAATATATTATAGTTTTTGACCTATATTTTTTTATATTTATTAATGAATATTTTTATTTATTTATCAATGAATATTTTATTATTATTAATTTTGTAAGTAAATGGATCTTGAAAATTGATTTAAAAAAAATGGATAGCCAATCGTGTATCCCCCCTAACTACCTAAACTAAAAGAGAAAATAGATTTTTTTTTAATGTGTGTGGAATTAAGCCTAGTTTGTGACCATATAAGGTTTTTTAAACTTGGATGAATGAAAAAAAATCTATATTAACATGTATAGGCATGTATATTTATAGCATGTGGTGGCCTAAAAAAGATATAGTTATAAATAAACATAGTTTTTAACCTTAAAATGTCTAAAAATTATAAAAATCATATATTTTGAAAGAGGAGAGCATGCTCATTATTGTGGTAATAATTTTATTAATGGGATCATTGAAATTCATAGTGTATTTATTGATGAAAGTTGAAATTTCTTGTTTTATATCTAAGATTTCAAACTTGGTTGTAGATTGAAAGGTCCAAGCCTTTGGCTCAGGATTCCATGCCATTTTCGAGCCAAAAGGCTTTGAATTTGAATTCAATTTTATAATGCGTACATGTTATACAATGTGTATGTTTTATATAATGGTACATGGTATTATATAATGTGTATGCATTATACTATATTGCATATGCACTATACTATGATGCGTATGCATTATGTCTATATAGACAAAAAATGCTTTTTTAGCTACTTTTTTTACCCCATTCGATAGAACCATACTAATAGACATTCTCTGTGAACTTTTTTAGTACTTTCAAGTTAAGAATAAGAGTATCAAGTGATTTTTTGGACCCCACCATTGAAAGGATATCAATTATCCAATGGGTGATGGATCATGTTCAAGAAAGAGGAAGAAGTTGAAGAATAAAACACTTGAGCAAATACAAGAGGTGAGAAATAAAAATAAGGTATAAATGCAAGTATTTCATTTAAAATAGGCTAAAAAACTATCTTTAATGATTCAAATGTCATAGACAATGATGCAATTAATAATAATGAATTGAATACTAATGAAATTAAAAATAATCAATTCAATAATGATGGAATTGACAATACTGAATTGCATAATGATGAAATTGACAATAATAAATTATGTAATGTTGGAAGTTTACATTTAAAGTATAGTGTTTTTATTTTGTTGATGGCAATTATATGCATGATGCCTTACCCCCTAGTAATGAGAAAAAATTCATGGAAAGAAATAATGATGAAATTAGCAATGAATAAAATTTCATGGAAGCCTATAATGAGGAAAGAAATAATGAAGAAAATGTCATCCCACCACTAATCAATGAAAATTTTGAAACATCCTCTCAACAAGTTCCACCAGTAACAACACCTCCAAGAATTGTGCATAGAAAAGGTAAGTACTTAATTGAAGTTGATCAAAATATTTTGAAACCAATGCCTAACAAATTTTTTGAATGCCATTCAAGAAGACTGGCTCAGGAAATTTGGGATAGATTCTTTCATAATTTGACTCAAGATACTAAAAGATGTCAATTATTTATTTCATTGATGAAATTTATTAAGATGAGACCTACCATGTACACATTAGGGCTAAGAACATCTAATATAAATGATGAAAATGCAATTTTTTTTTATAACTTACATTATGCATATCATACTATATGCGCTAAATCATGTAACAAAGATTGTAATGTTGCTCGACATATAATAATAACTTGTACAGTAAGTATTCAAATAGGGAAAAATGATTGATTTCAAAAACAAACCAAACACTTGATATTAACAGAAAAATATTAAAGAAAGTAATTTCAAGACATAAAAGACTTAACCCAATACCAACGATCTCTAGGCATTCTCTATTCGACTTCCATAAAATGACAAGGCTATAGTTGATCCTATAAAAGAGTTAGTTTCACAATTTTGTAAGGAAAATACTAGAGTTTCACCCAATACAAGAGATGTAGTCAAAAGAAGAGTTGGTTCTCATAACTGTTAACTAAATTTGAAACATTTCTTTGATATGATTCAAACACAATTGTACTCCATGTTTTTTAAAAAACATCCACTAATATCTATTAGTCAAAGATATTTTGAGATGGCCAAATCTTTTTTTATAAAAATAAATCAAACACGCACCATTTATTGTTATAGGAAACATGTTGAGTTTGTAATACACTATAATGTTTTTTGACATATTCATTTTACTTTGCATACTAAAAATATTTTGTAGGAGTGTGGCTTAGAAGTCGCCAAAATCAGCTAGGGAATTTTTTCAACCATTTTTTGTGAAAGATCAGATGGATAGTTCTTTTATAACAAAGCATGTTTGGATGGAAATTATAACATTTATGGTGGATTTCTAAAACTAAAAAATTGTATTTATGAAGAAAAAACAAGTGTAAGTGGATAGGAATTAGTTGGTTAGAGAAAATACAAATTTATGACTTATAAAGTAAAATATGGAAAATAATCTAAAATGTGTGAGCTTGTTGCAAAATATATACCTATTTTAGAATTTATGATCAAATTTAAGGAAAACAATTGTTTATGAGTATGCAAGGCACACACACAGGGCTAGATGGTTGGATGAATAATTCAAGATAAGCAAGTAAACATTCCCACTTAGTTAGATTATTTCAGTAACTGACTTTGTGGAAAATTACACATTCAAACCACAAATGGAAGTTCAGTCACAATATTACAACTCATCACAAGATGCCATATTTGTGCATATATCATTAATACATGCACTTAATAGTACTGAGTAAGATCAAAAAATATTAATAGAGAGCCATTTTTATATCAATGATGACCACTCACATTTTATAAAGTATGTACACATTTATTTTGAGAAGTTCTATGTATAGTTAACTGAGAGGAACATTCATTTAAATCAGCATTATATTTGGTTAGACAATTGCACATCACAATTCAAGAATGCACAAATGTTTTATTGGTTGAGTAGGATGCATGTTACCACTATTGTAGAACATATTTGGATTTTCAATGAGGCCAACCAAGGAAAAGGGGAGCATGACAGTGTGGGAACATGTGTAAAAAGAGCCATTGCAAGGGAGGAGTTGAAATTTATTGAGGGTGTTTATTTGACTAATGCACAAAGCATGGTTGAATGGTGTAATGAGAACATGTGTCATGGTGTTGAGCCAAATTCTACTATTTATAGACATTTTTGGTTAATAGAGGAATAAAACTTGGGAAAGTATGAAGATTGTATGACTATTATGGGTTCAAGTGATCTTCACTCATTTTATAGCTCAAATGCAGGCTCTTGGACTATTCTTATGAAACACTTGGCATGTTCATGTTATGCATGCATGGACTCTATTTGGAATGAGTGTAAGTCACAAGAGTGGGTAGATAACTAGATTTCCATACCTTTAATTCCAATCAACACATATCATGTTCCATGAGTATTAAAATTTATAGATATGGCATTGTCACATGACTTTGACCATGTATCTGATCTAGTACAACTAGGGAGAATATTATTCATTATGTACCATTTAATCCCATTATCTATTTTCATATATTGTCATTAAAATTTATTTTTTTGTAATACAGGGCATGTTTTTGCAGTTATTGTAGACAAGGACAATGAAGAGGGGAAAAATTACTACTTATGTTAGCGTGTAGAGGAAAATAAAAAATTGACTTCCATAGTCATAGATGGAGAAAACATTGAGTATCCTACTGGGTCTATGGTAGTCTTTAGAACTTGTCTTCGACGATATCCAATCAAAAATTTAGATATAAGGTTATTTGAAGACTTTGAAACACATAAGAAGATAATGCACTATTTAAATTTGGTTCTTGCAATGAATATTAAATTGAGAAAATATCATGGGGGGCCATTAAATAGGAATCTATGGAAATTTCATGAGTTAGACTATGAATTTATTCTTCCTACTATCAAGCAAATCCTCAATGGATTGATATGTGCAGGTATGTTAACTTCTAAAATCTATATATAATAAATTTTACCAAATTTTGATGATTATGTAGGTAGTTTACATATAAATTCCATTTTTAATTACTTACTAACAGTTTTTTGTAGGTTAGTGGTGCCATATAAGCTTCCACCTTCACACAGTTGGCACTGTTAGTAAAGAATTTCATATTCTTGAATTTAAGAGAAGCTCAAGCTAAAATTATTTAACATTTATCTTTTAAATGACATTTCCTTTAATGAAGGAAGATGTAAAAGGAGCATCATGGTTGTTTGAAGCGTCTGATGTGGTCAAATGCCTTCATGAGTCGACTTATATTTGGGGATGGTGGTCTCCTTGATTCCATTTTGATCTTGATGTTCAAGATCATAATCCAAATGAATATTAGTCCTTGAATAATCCTTTCAAAGCATAGATAGAATCCCAAATTTTCAAGAACCAACTTATTCTCCATTCCACTTTATTTTACACTTTTACAGTTTACAATTAGGCCTAATTATGCCTTGTGTGCTTGCTCTAACACCTCACATGTTTGAAAACAAAACCAATAACCCTTAAACCTCTTGTATCCTCTTAATCATTCTAAAACACATATGATTCCAATTTTTATGAATTTTCACCTTGTAATTTAGGAAATATTCAAGTTTTCATTTGTTGTCAAGCCTCAAGGACAATGTATGATAGCCCTAGAAAAAGAATTTTAGATATAGTGAGAAAAATAATGTTTAAAAACCTCATTAAAACCCCAAAAAAATTATTTTTATATTCTCCAACTTTTTGTTTTAAACACCTAAGGTTGATCATGTGCAAATTTGCTCAGATTACAAGATTTGCTTAAAATTGGTTCTCTTAATTGCTCAGAATAACAAGCAGTCTATTTACAAATAATTTTGTAAATTAAACAAATTTTCACTTTAAGACATAAAATTAACTTATACAACTCTATTTGAACATCCCTCAACTTTTTTTATTTTGAAACTAAGGCTTGATAATGCATAGTTTGTTCCCAGCTACATGTTTTGAATGACATCTAATGTATAGAACCATGTTTTAGCAAGCTTCAACCAAAGGAACTATTATAAAATATGATTCTTCAGTATCAAAATGACTAAAAAAATCCCAAATCACCCTGTCATTTTGTTTATGAAACCTGCCAATATGCATGAACTGCTCAAATATAAAAAATGTGTCAAGCATATAAAGACTAGCACGTAGAGCTTTTGAGCAAGAGTTTTTGTGTTTTATCTCTTCTAAAGTACAGCACAGATATAAGACTACTTTAAAATTTTCTAAAATTTCAAGGCAGATCTTCAATCCAAATTTCAAGTCATTTGGAGTTATAAAACCCAAGTTATGACCCTTTGTGTATTGGGAAGGTCATTCTTGAGGCTAGAATGGGTAGTGGGTTTGTTGACCAAGTGTGACATGAGGATAAGAATGAGGTCATAGATATTCTCTACCCATTTGGATGTGTTTTTAGTGCTAGTTTTCATTTAATAAGCACTAGAAATGGAGTTATCAAACAACAACTCCAATTTTGACAACATTTGTTGATAGTGTTTCCATCCTCCTGAACAGTAGTGAAAATGTATTTTTAGGTGAAATTGGATGTCATGGTCATGGAAACATGTGTAGTTTGCATATTAATATGTGATCCAATAGATATATTTTCAACTATGGGTCCCAAAGGTAAAAATTCATGTTAGAGCTCTAGAAGTTATCTCTTCACTACCAAAAAGTTACATTTCAAGACCCGTCACTACAACTTATGCCACAAATTACTCTCAAAGGTTAGGCCAAAGAACTTCAAGGTGTAATAAGATTTTTAAAACAAACATATAATGGATCTTAAGTTTAATTTAAATGACTTATGGTTTTTGTTCTATGTATGTGTGAAGTTACATTAAAATTATGTATTTTTCTTGTATTGGGAAGGTCGTTCTTGAGGTCGAAATGGGTGGTAGGTTTGTCAACCGGGTGTGATGGGAGGCCAAAAAAATGGTCATATATGTTATTAACCCATATGAATGTACTGGTAGTGCCATTTTATAGTGAATAATCACCATAAATGGAATTTTTGAAAAACAACTCCAACTTTGACAACATTTATTGTTAGTGTTTTCATCTTTTTGAACAGTAGTAAAAATGTATTTTTATGTGGACTTGGATGTTAGGGTCATGTAAAAACATGTAATTCACATATATATATACATGATTCAATGGATATATTATCACCTATGGGTCTTGGAGGTAAAAATTCCTATTGGAGTTCGAGAAGTTGTCTCTTCATTGCCAGAAAGTTACATTTCAAGACCCACCACTGTAACTTATGCCACAAATTGCTCTCAAAGGTTTAGATAATGTGATCTAGGGTAAAATAATATTTTTTTATACACCCAAAATAGGGATCTTATGATTTATAAAAAATGACTTATGGTTTCTGTTATATGCATATGTAAAATTATGCTAAAATTTGGTATTTTCTTGTATTGGGAACGTCATTCTTAAGGCTAGAATAGGTGGTGGGTTTATTAAATAGGCATGAGGGGAGGCTAATAATTTGGTAATAGACATCATTTTCTGATAAAAATGTGTTGGTAGTTCCATTTTGTAGTGAAGAACCACCAAAAATGAATTTCTCAAAAGACAACTTTGACCTCACATGTTAAATTATCACCCCTATAGTTCAATACTTGACTTGTCATGTCTCCTAACCTTGTTGATAGCCATCCTATATCTTGTGATGCCTTAAAATTGTCTATATATGTATAAATTATAATATTTTAAGGTTTTTTAGCATCTTTTAAGGTTTTTAGAGATGTTAAGATTTATGAGTAACATAGTAGCATTGCCATTTGAAGTCCCTCCTTGTGTCATGTCTTTTTGCCAGTTCATAAGCACCTTGAAGTCATCAAGAAAGGTAAATATAAGAGATATAGATATTAATATGAGTTTGTGAGTCATATTATAGGTTCTTATCACATCATTCAAAGGGTTTATCTATTTAAGTCACGTTAATGCTTTAGTCATGCATATGAGGTATATTAGAGTCAATATCAGAGGTCAAGTGGTGAAGTGTACATGCAAAGGTGATTTACAAATACATTTAGGAACAAAATTTGATGATAATGGAGACCCATATATATATATATATATATATATATATATATATATATATATATATATATATATATATATATATATATATATATATATATATATATATATATATCCCAGTGAGGAAATGGTCTCAAATGAACCATAACATTTGAGGTCATCAAAAGAGCACCCAATAGGTAATTTTAGGCCTAGCTGTATTCCTAAAAAAAGACCTACAGGCCTACCTACAAGTTTAAGGAAACTAGTAAGATTTGGAAACTATAAGGGAGTCTTAAGAGCCTCTTAGGTTGTGTGATACCTTATTAGAAGATATGAGAATATCTAAATGGAGAGAGAGGCTATTCATAGTCTTTGAAACCCTATAGATGAACTATGATAGTCTTATAGTGGAGATTTTAGAGAATGAGGTGAATGATCAAGTTTATATGGTTGATGGAGAAGGAAAAGGGTGTGATAAAAAAGTTATTAACCATTAATTTTAGTTAATGAATCATCTAAAATTATTTATACCTTTGTGTTGTGGGCTTGGATCTACCAACCCTATAGGGTGCCTATAGCAATCCATGAAAAGTGAATGCTAACCTCATCAAAGAATTGTCTTTGGTCTTAAGATTCATATGAATAATGGATTAGATAAGTTATTTAAGTATTTTAAGACTTTGTATTGGCATTGGTTGGTTTAATATTTAAGATACTCAAGGAAAATTTGTCTCAATCCTAACATTTTATAGATGATTAGTATAGTCGGGAAGAAACTGTTGAGTTTGATGGTAAAGACTAATGATCAAGACCTTAGCTATAATACAAGGAAAAAATGTGATATGGAAGACCTATTAGTGAATTAAATAAACTTTTAAACTTTATGGAACTTAGTTAAGTCAATTGAATACACTTTCAACTTGGGCTCAGTCGTATAGACTTAGATAAGATGGAAAACAATATATATTTGATTTTACCTAGTTAAAAGGATTGAAATGTGTAATGGAGTTAGGTTTTCATGTGGGAGAAGTATTATAAAATATTTTAGGGTGATAAGAGTTTTGAGGAGGAATAAAATTGAGTTACAGGGTTTGTACCCCTAGTTTGAACCCTATTCTTCCATGCATGTGTCCCATAGGGTCAGTTTAGATACAAAGGAAAACTTAGGAAGGGATGAAACCAGTTAAGACAAGTGATTTTACATGAGTGAATATGGATGGTATCTTGGGACTGAATAAGGAAGGTCTGAAAGTAAGAAATGGTGTTCAAGAGCCATGCAAAGAGGTATAATGAGGCCTTAAGAGAAGTTAGATTTTGGGAGAGAGAGAGAGTTTCCTAAAGAATATTGAATTAAAAATTGGTCATTGGAGCCTATTACTAATCCTATGTAATATTTGAGATTTTTGGTGAGTGGATACAACCGTACAATATCTTTTCTTATTTTTAAGAGTGCCCATAGGCTTAAAGAAACCCAAAGAGACCTAATTAATGAAGACCATAAAAAATAAAGTACACTTCCATCAAGATTTGTCAGATGAATTTTGTTTGAAGTGAGAGGAGCATAAAGGGTATCTAAAATAGGTTTTAATTTTCTCAAAATTTTCATAGTTTGTTCCATAGAAGGATGTTTTATAGGTTTGGAGGGCTACAAGGATTAGGCTTAAGAATCAATCCAAGAGAGATAAAATCCAAGGAAATGAGGGTCCAAAACCCTAATAATGCTTGATTAAAGTTTGATTAGATATTATAAGCATAAATATAAGGTTTGGAACTAGTAGGAAGGCCTTAGGGCCCACATACCCCTTGGAAGCATGAATTAGGCCTTCTAGCCCTAATAGCCCTTGAAGGTCCAAATAGAGAATTGAGTCAAGATAAGTGAAGGGGAAGCTAAGATAAGTTTAGAAGTATGGTAGATGGTAGAAGAATATGTTGGAAGGTAGAGGTAGAGTTTCATGATGGAAGTGTAACACCATTAATCCTAGTGAAGCCTAAGGGAGGCCTTAGGAGTCCTTAGGAGTGTAAGAGAAGTTTAGGGAAAAGAACAAGTTAAGTCCTAAATTTTTTTAATTACACTTCATTTTACAAATCACCTAAAATTATCAAATGTGGATCAATGGTCAAACTTACACTTCATTGTTGATAATGTAAGTAAAAAAAACTTCATTTCTCATAAATTAGTCAAGAATACATATGATATATTTATCTTCATAGTGAAAATTAATTGACTAATCAAGGTACTTTCTTCAAAATGTTAATGTTAATGCATATTTTGATTTCCATAGACTCCTCTCTCATTCTTAAAAAAATGCACATTCCTCTACAGCATATGATCCAAGACTTGATTGAAGACAAACAAATATAAATAGAAGGTTATAATAGTACTTGGATTTTATAAGTTTTTGAACCAAATCAACATATAAAAATCTTTTATAAACCATGTTACTCAATCCAAAGACTAAGACAATGTCCATGTGGTAGTTAAAAATCACCTCCAAAGTTTTATAATGTGTATCCAGTTGATGGAATAATTGATGTAGTTAATGACACGAGTAAGTAACCTCCTCCAATTACCTTTTTTGACCAAAAAAACCAATGAATGATTCTAACCATGGTCTATAATTCATTCTAGCTTCTATAGATACATGAAATTTGAGGTAATAAATGTGATTATGATTCATAATGGTTGAAGTATTAACGTGTTCACAATGAATTTTGTTACAAATCTTTTATATATACACACAAATATCTAATGGGTACAACTATAACAAATAGAGGATATGATTATATTATAAATAGGATACCACTTGGGATAATTAACTTAGTTATAATCATTGGTCCTAAGACATTAATAATTTAGTTTCATGTATTAATAGATAATGACAAACTTGACATATTTCTTAGATGATCCTAGCCTAATTAAATGATATATATCATATCCATACTACACTAGTGTTTAAATGTTAAATCCATTATAATCAAGTTATCATCATCTTAAGCACTACAAGTATAATAAGTTAAGCATACAACCTCAAGTACATTCACATAAATTTCAACTACCAATCCATCCATTTACCAAAATAATATTACATTAGCATAAATTACAATATAATAATAAATGACATAAATGATTACAAATAAAAAATTTCTAGAATGTCAGGTGAATGCCATATAAGCACATGTATAATGTCAATAATACATAGGTTGACATATATATGCATATAAAAATGCATTCATTGCCTTATAGGCATATAAAAAAATACATCATATTTAAGATGTGAGTTAATCATCAAATAGCCTCCCTCTCGCCCCCCTCGAGATGTTGTGCTGGTAGATGGAGATCCTTCGAATGCCTTGTATTTCACCAAGGTTCAACTTCGGGTCTTATGTTCGTAGATCCCTTTTATTTTAACCTATTGAAATACAAGTATTATTAGAAAATTAACATAAAATATGTATGCAACAAAGTTAATAAATTAATTTTAAAATAGAACAGAAAACATTAAAACATGCACTTACTAACATCTCATGGTCCTAGTCAATCTGAATTAGATGCTCAATTGGGTCAATGGTAAGTTGATCTACATTAACAAGCATATGAAATTATGAACTAGAAATTTGACTCAAGATAAGATGGTTAGTTTGGTGTTAATTCCAAAAATGAAATTAAAATTGAAATAAACACAATAGCATAACATCTCTAGGCCTAGTTACTAAGGGGAGCATAGTTAACAAAATGTGAATGGAAAACATAACTAAAAATCAAAATAAACCTTCCTTTCACCTTCCTTAGATGCTCCAAAATGCTTTTTGTAGTGGATTTCTTGGTTTGTGCTCATGAAGTCTTCATGAATGGAAGCTTGGCTACCTCCATCTCTCCTTGGCACCTTGTGTCTTTAGCTTGGCTTGGCTTGGCTCAATATTTTAGCATTGTAACACTAATTTTCATGAAGTTTTACAATCAATTTAGCATTATAAATTTGTCATGTGAGAGCTTAGAATTATGGCTTTGAGGCTTGATATTTATAGACTTTTGGAATGGTCAGAATGAACATGAATCATCCATATCAAGATGGAGATGTGTGGCTAAGGATTAATTTAATTATCTAATTAAAATTCATAAATAGGCTCATCAATATTTGGGATAGAGGGGCATTAAATAGGCATGGAGGGTATTAATGATGCATGGGAGGCATGAATCCTAATATTTGTGGTATTTATGGCCTAAGGATGCCTTCCCAAGAAATGATGTCACCTGATGATGTAGATATTCAATATTAATTTATAAAAACAAGTATTCAACAAGTTTCCATGGAATTATTAATCAAGTCCTAATTTGGTTTGATTAGCCCTTAATCATGATTAAGTATTTTATGTATAAATTACTCAAATTGATCAGAATGTCTTGTTATTGGTCCAAAATTTGACTAGATTGGAATTGGAAGTCAATTTTAGATGCATTAGATCCATTCTCCCATTTAGGATGATGTCAACACAAAATAATAAAGGCACAGGTTTCATGCAAGATATTTGATAGAAAAGAGCAATCTAGAGCACCTAGGTGCAAAATTAGCATTTTGAGTCGAAATGATCTGATCAAATTTAGTTGGCTCATAAATTGCATTGCCACATTTAATGATACTTTGTCCAAAATCAGCACTTGAATATATCAATTTCAAAGCTTTTAAGTGTTTTAGTATTTTTTAGCCAAATTGTGCATTTTGGTAGAAATTGGTCAAAAGCCTGATTGAAGGTTATCGATGGCTAGATTTAGGTGTCTATAGTTTTCCCCTATTTGGGAAGGAATTGCAAGCTATAATCATGATAACATATTATCAAATAATGATATATGGCCTACATGCCAAAAATAAGATGATGATTGAAGAGCAAAGCTCCAAATGGTTTTGGGAAGCCTATGATGATGCCCCCTCAAGGGAGTGGACATCACATTTGTTGATGAACGATCCCTCCAAAAAGAAGCAAGAAGAAAGATAAAATTAATCCATGGTTGAGATTAATCCAAACAAGAAAATTCTTGCATGCATTGGTTTAAAAGGGATACTAATTTGCCCAAATGCAGTTATAATCAAGAATAAAAGTCAAAAATAATGATTTGTCCATAGGTGGTTATAATCATTAAGATGACCTAGATTGGATAAAGATGATGGTGCCCCAATTAGGGTTTATTAACAATCATAACTCAAGGATATAACCTATAATACATATTAAAAGATAAGCAGGTGAAAAGTGATGAAAGAGATGGATAGAAGAGTGATATTGATCAATAGAAAATATTCAGTTGTACCTACCAATGAGGAGATGCTCATCCTGATAAGTAATGATACAACTAGAATGGCTAATGGGTTAATTTGATTAAGTGTGGGATGGAAGGATTTTCCAAGGTGCTAAGGAGAAATTTCTATGACTCCATTGATTATAGACCTTCTTGAAGCTGATTTTTGTTGTAGCAGTGATGGTAGGCACCATGATAGAAGACCATGAAGACTTGGACAAAATATGTGTAATGGCTGACTCTTGATCTAATAAACACTCAAAAATAATACACCAATGATAAAAACCATCATGACAATGTTAACGTATGAATATGGATGGACTCAATAATAATGTGTGTAAGGAATCACCTAATGAACACATATAGACTAACTCAAGGCAACAGTGTTGAAAGAAAACAAAAAGGCAAGTGAACAAATAAACAAACAAATAAATAACTTGAAATAAATAAACAAATAGAAATCCTAAAAATAAAATCAAAAGAAAACATCCTAACAATGACCATGCCCCAATAGGGCAAATCAAGGATAACTTAACTAAGCTTAGATAGGATAAATGTTTTTGGATTTTTGAAATATTTGAAACTTTTTAAATTTTTTGAGGTATCTTAACTCGTTAGAGAATGATAAGATACCTACTCACAAAATGGTGAGAGCATTTGGCTTAGGTTGCTCATTTAAAAATGAGATCATGGCTTAGGGGGATTGAGGTGACCTCAACTTAAATTGATCATGACCTACATAGTCTTGAAATGATGTCAAGTCATAGTAATTCCATCCACACAAAAGGTGAGGAAAAACCAACTAAGTCCCAACAAGTTCTAAAATCCAGTAAATGGCTAGTCAAATGAAAATAATGATGGCAAGGTGATGTCGTAATGCATGGTAAATAATTATTGCCCCTAATTTGCCCATAGGCAGTTATAACTAGGATACAATAAAATAGGTCAATGATACTAATTTTCCCATAGGCGGTTATAATCAAGTGCACGTAAACAAACTTGATAGGATGGAAAAATGAAATATATATTTCTAGATCAACTATCACACTAATTTCATAGACCTTCATTAAAACACGAATTGGATTGATTATTGAAACTTGAATAGAATCCTCTCACAAAAGGTGTGGAAAGAACCAAAGGAACCAAGATCAAAATAAGATTGGGTAAGATGACTAAAAATAGGGTTTGGTCTAGATAGGAATGAAATGATAGGATGGTATGGTCTTGTTAAGGATAATGATGGTTTGATAAATTGGATAAAATGGTAAGAGGGTTACCCCCAAGTGATAAGCTGATTAGCTAGGATATGCGATAATGGCCAAAGGATATGTAACAATGGTAATAGCATGTCAATGAAATGGTATGGTACATGTTTTCTTCTAGTTTGGGTAGGATAAATGGCATATGATTCTATTATTCTTAATGAAATGGAGATGCACATCTTAATCAGTAAATGATACAAACAAAATAATCAATCATGTCAATTGCTAGCCCACACCACGTCTAAATAGTTGTTATGTTAAGAATTTGATGCAGATTTGGTTTTCAAGAATGCTTTTGTGATTTTCATTAGTCACTGATTTTTATTCCTTCAAACAGTGAGACGAGTTATCTTTGTAGCCTCTATAAAGGAAAGTGCGGTCATGGATGGTAAACATGGATAAAATTTGGATGCTAGGTTAGTTTGTGAAATGGAATGGTAGATGATAATAGACTAGGTGATGGTAGGGAAATAAATGAAGATCAGGAATTTCAATCACACAATGTTTTTGATGTCAAATTCAACATAATTTTGGTTATGGTGGGACTAAAGACCTTTGAATATTCTCTTGATAGGATCACTAGATTTTTCTATTGTTTAATCTTGAGATTAGTAACCATCTGATTAGGTTGTAGATTGGAAGCTATTTTGATTTGATATTTGATATTATCTTCATCAAGAAGTGAGGGACTTTTTTGCTCAACTATCAGTTCCTTGATGAGGCTTTCACCAATGAAGTTGTCTTGATTGTTCCATAATTCCTCCAAGAAGGTTTCACTAATGAACTTTGGCTTTTGAATTTGATTTTTTTCTAGCACTTATAAAAAAAATTCACTAAAAGATGCTGAGTTTGAACTTTGTGTGTCCCCTAATGCCTTTGAAAAGGTTCACTATGAGAGTGTTCTTCTACTATATGAATGTGGTCTTGGCTTTCTTACTTTTATTCAATTACTATGTCACCATGGATGCAGTTCAATAAAGTGTGATTTTTTTGGTCCCAATCAACACTTGTGGGAGATGGAATATAAATAATATGCCTATTTTGGTTGATGGTAATGGTCGATGGAAAGGTAATGGAATGGGGAGAGGTTGCACAAACCTCATAGAAGACACTAGGAAAATTTGTGTTGAAGCTGAAGTACTCATCCTCAAAAATCATACAAGGATCACAAATGTATTAAAATTGATCTGCAAGGCATGCATAACCAATGTTTTAAAATCCATGAACATATTCTTCTTCTCCTTTTGATTCTAACTTAATGAACTCTAAATCCAATGTCAAGACTGATGTTGATTATGATTCTGATGCTAAATCTGATGTTGGTTTAATAATAGAACCTGACTCTAACTCTGATTCTTCATTTGATGGGTACTCTATTATAATGATGTCTTGTTGCATGTTTGGTATTGGACAAGTAACACCCTATGATGGCATAATGGGATCCACAAAGATTGGTTTGTCAAAGTGAGACTCCTCTACAATGGGAAAAAGGTCAATAGAAAACTCCTCAAAGACTAGCTTATTAAAGGGAGGCTCTTGAAAAATAAGCATATAATTGAGGTAATGATTTTCCCAAAGGTGATTATAATCATTAAGAAGTGACTCAACAAAGACTGGCTCATCAGAGTGAGACTCCTTGAGAACTGGTATAGGATCTATACATGATTCATCATAGATTGACTTATCATAAATTTTTGGTTCAATAAAAACATCTTGGATTGGTTGGTTTTCTTGGCCTTGGTTTCCAATGAGTTGGAAAATACCAATTTTCAACACAGATTAGTCTTCAAATGATTAGATCGGTTGAGGTTTTGATGGTATTGGTATTGGATGTGGCATGGCTTGTGGTTAGATAATGGTAGGGCATTGTAGAGCATGATTGCTTGCATGAGCCAAAGGGCAAAGCCCTGAGATGGTAATAAATGGGTAGTATGGGGCTTGGTTATTTGTACAAGTTAAAGGACAAGGTCCTAGAATGGTAATGGGGTGTTGTGGATCTTGATTGCTCACACAATCTAAAGGATGAGGTCCTAGTGTAGAAATGGTATGGCATTATGGATCCTGATTGCTCACATAAGCCAAAAGATGAGGTCCCAAAATGGTAATGGTATGCATATGCCTTAGATATTATGGAGTTTGGTAGCTCATATATTCCAAATGAGGGTTAGGGGTAGCCAATGATCGGATAACAAAAGGACATTATGGAACATGACTACTTACACAAACCAAAGTGTCTAAGTCCTCCTAATAAACCATATCATCCCAATCTTGAGTTAGATCATAAGTTTGTTCTTGAATATGTTATATGTACTAATTATTGTAAAGAGGGTATGGATCCATATCCTAAATAACATTATCTATAGTTGGGTCTTTAAATTCCTCCTCACAAGCCTCTTCATACCAATCAAGGTCTTGAGTTGGATCATAAGCTGGTTCATGACTTTGTTCCCATGAATGATTATTATGAGGTGGATAGAAATATGTCTCATAAACCATATTATCATCATTGGGGTCTTGAATAAAAACATAAAAGTCATTTTGTATGGCCATTATATCATAAGTTGGACTATACATGACTCCACCATAGGTGTAGCTAGACATATCTGTATAAATTATGAAAGCTCTGAAAACAATAAGTCTTAGAGTTATACAAACTCCAAAAAACTATGTCCAAAGGAAAAAAGGTTCAAATTTGGTGTAAATTGGTTGAAATGGTGGAGCTGTATCTCCAAAATGGTTTGAAAGTAGATTTGTATCTCCAAAATAGTTTATGCTAAGACTGGTATAAAATAGTCTAACGTCAAATGTCTAATGCCAAATGTCATATGCATAAAAGGTCAAGCATCTGAATAATATCAGATATGTCAAAGGTCGATGTCAAAGTGCTCCAAATAAGGTATAAACTAGGAAAGGGAAAAGAGTCACTAGGTCTTTTATCCAAACGTGGAGTCAAAAGCTAGGCTCAAACAAGGCATGTGCTAGGATGTTTGGCCAAACGACATCAAAATATAGGCTTGAAACAAAGGATGATGTGATTTTATTTAATATAAAAGTTTGGAAACAACTTTCACATAGACCTGACACACAAAATAAAACATAAATATGATTAGTTGGCATAAGGCATGAGGCAAAAGGCACTTAGAGAAAGGTAATGTTCTCCCAAATAAAAGCACAAACAATGATGAGGATAAGCTTTGAACAACAAATAATCAATAGTTTTCAAATTTGGGTAATCAATTAACCAAATTTATACAAACTAAAAGAGAAATATATATGTATCAACCCCATGAATTGAGGCCTAAATAGAAATCAATCAATGTTTAAATCTAAAATTGACAAGGTTAATTGAAAACTCAATGTTGAAAACTAGTATTTAACCAAACAAGCTAGAAAAGTTTGGATAGTATGATAGTACAAGATAAAGGTCCAAATGGTATACATGACATGGTTTGAAAAAAACGGTTTTTGATACAATGGTAAACAAGTCTTGAAACAATTTAAGTAGCCTAATGACGTAAACATGCTCAAATGATGTGATCAATGTTATGTTTCAAAGTCTCAAAGGCAAAATGTGTTGACATGTTTTGGGTAGCATAATGCTACCCTCCTCAACTCAAATACATGGTTATAAACAAACAAAAAAGTTTTATTGTCAAAACATACTAAGTAAAAAATGACCAAAATACACTAAGTATAATCATCCAAATCCTAGAAAGGGTATGGCAATGTGGGGTTGACTAAACTAGTTGGTTTTTGATCATTTCTATGGGAATCAATTACATAATGACTTTCATGTCACGATGTAAAAGAAAATCATGTAATTGGGTGTCCATATCACTTGGCTTGTTACAAAAATGTATTTCTCTTTTTTCAACCACTACAGCATGTTGTTTGATCAGTGTAGTGTGATGTCCAAAGTGTAGATACATCATGTGTACAACTCCATTACTAGAAGGTGATTTAATCGCTCAAACCTTTAATTTTAGTGGGAGTAGTTGAAGTCAATGTTGGGAGATGAAACCCCAGGTCAAATCTTCCCTATATAACTTATGGAAGGTGATGAAGTTTCCCTCACAAGCCAAGATGTAATTAAATAAAAGACATAAGAGAAAGACTTTAGGGTCATTTTCAAGATAACCCAAACTATTGCAAGTTTTTGGAGAGTGCTTTACATGACATTCTTTCTAAGCCTTGGACTAGGATTTTTGTAATAAGGATGGGTCATTTTAATTCCAAGGTTTCCCTTAAGGGGACAAGTGGAAGAGCATACAAGTGACATCCCTCTCTTTTCCAAACAAAAACTAGTTCAAACAACTATTGAATGCAAAAACTTGGAAAGATGAGTTAATTTTTAAGTATCAATTTGAAAGATTGAGTGGTATTATTTTGACTCCTTAGTCTTAAGTTGTAACTTTGAAAGTCTAACTATCAAACATTAATCTTAATCACCTAAATTTTTTATTAAGTACTAAAACAAAGTCCCTAATTCATTTTAAAAACCTGAAAAAGATGGTCTAAATAACATGTTTTAACAAATTTGAAGTCTGTCGGTTACATGTCTACCCTTAAGGCATCACCCCAAAAGAAAATTTGTTAGATTAGAAATATTTAAAGATATTTTAAAAAATTTGAGAAAAATATATATAAATTTAAGCTAAACTAATATAAAATTCTAAAAATTTAGGAGAAAACATGTGGTTTTAAAAAGCAAATCATCAAAAATGGGGTCTATATGACCCCAAACCAAGCATTTTAAAGTAGCCTATTAGCTCTCAAGTTTTATATTTTTAAGAAAAACATAATGACCATCGATGGTTAAACCTGATCATTAATGGTTATACCTGACTATCAATGGTTGAAAATAACCATTAGTGGTTGCACTGACCATCGACGGTTGATTGTGTGAACCCGTGACAAAGAAAAAGACAAAACAAAGTTAGAAAATAAAATTGTAAGAGTTTTAATAATCCAAATGAAGATTTTAAAGTTACATAATGATCTTATTCATGTGTGGGATACATCTTGTCCCACTGGGTATGCCATTATGTGAACTATGAATTTGACTCAAGAGAGGATGGCTAGTTTGGTGTTAGTTCCAAAAATGAAATCAAAATTAAAATAAACACACTAGCATAACTAACATCTCTAGGCCTAGTTACTAGGGGGAGCTTAGTTAACAAAACTTGAATGTAAAACACAAATAAAAATTAAAAAAAACCTTCCTTTCACCTTCCTTGGATGCTCTAAAATTCTTGTTGTAATGGCTTGCTCAGTTTGTGCTCATGAAGTCTGCATCAATGGAAGCTTGGATACCTCCATCTCTCCTTGAAAACTTGTGTCTTTGGCTTGGCTAGGATTGTATCAATATTTTAGCATTATAACACTAATTTTCATGAAACTTTGGAATCAATTTAGCATTATAACTTTGACATGTGAGAGCTTAGAATTATGGCTTTGAGGCTTGCTATTTATAGACTTTTGGAATGGTCAGAATGAACTTGAGCCATCCATCTCAAGATGGAGATGTGTGGCTAAGGATTAATTTAATTATGTAATTAAAATTCATAAATAGGCTAATCAATATTTGGGATAGAGGGGCATTGAATAGGCATGGGGGGTCTTAATGAGGCCTTGGAGGCATGAATCCTAATATTTGTGGCATTTATGGCCTAGGTATGCCTTCTGAAGAAATGATATCACCTAATGATGCAGATATTCAATATTCATTTCTAAAAATAATTATTCAACAAGTTTTCATGGAATTCTTAATTAATACCTAATTTGGTTTAATTATCTCTTAATCATTTTATGCACAAATTACTCAAATTGATCAGAATGTCTTGTTATTGATCCAAAATTTGATTGGATTGGAATTGGAAGTAAATTTTAGATGTATTGGATCCATTATCCCATTTAGGATGATGTCAATACCAAATTAAAAAATCACATGTCTCTTGTAAGATATTTGACATAAAAGAGCAATCTAAAGCACCTAGGTGCAAAATTGGCATTTTGAGTTGAAATGATTTGATCAAAATTAGCTAGCCCATAAATTGTATTACCCCATTTAATGATACTCTAGCCAAAATCAGCACTTGAATATATTAATTTCAAAGCTTTTAATTTGTTTTAGTGTTTTAGGCCAAATTGTGCATTTTGGTAGAAATGGGTCAAAATCTTGATTGAAGGTTATCAGTGGCTAGATTTAGGTGTCTATAGAAATGAGGATGAAATATGAGATGTTTCCCTACTAACCATCTAAATTGGAATATTATATGTCATAAGACAAACCTACATTCACATAATTATATTTGTTGGGAAAGTTTGTAGTAAAATTATTTAAAAAAAAAATCTATTTTACAATTTAATATGTACCTCTATGAGGGCCTATGCTGATGACATCACTGCAACAATGCTTATGTTTGTCTCCACTCATAGTGATGGAGGAGTGTCTACTCTAGACATAAACTAAATAAATAAGGTCTAACTTAGTTTTTTATAAAGTATCAAAGATATATGACAATTATTTATCCTTTATTAAACCAAGAGTTATTGTGTACTCAAAATTTTACCTTTGTATAAGTAAAAGTTGTCGTGCTAACATAGGTAGTTGTAAAAGTGGATGGGCCAACATATGGATCCATATATGTAAATAATGGATACGTAAGATCAAATCCTGTAAATGTGGTCTATGATGATGAAGACACCATCTCCTCCTAGAACATATATATATATATATATATATATATATATATATATATATATATATATATATATATATATATATATATATATATATATATATATATATATAAATATATATATATATATATATATATATATATAATTCATTTTCAATTGTTAGATTTTAAATTTTCAAATAAAACTTAAATTTGACATGACATAAATATATAAAATATAACTACATCCATGTAGTGGTTGATGATGATATATATATATATATATATATATATATATATATATATATATATATATTCATTTTCAATTGTTAGATTTTAAATTTTCAAATAAAACTTAAATTTGACATGACATAAATATATAAAATATAACTACATCCATGTAGTGGTTGATGATGATGATGATATATATATATAATTCATTTTCAATTGTTAGATTTTAAATTTTCAAATAAAACTTAAATTTGACATGACATAAATATATAAAATATAACTACATCCATGTAGTGGTCGATGACTCCACACTAAATGTGTATACCAAAAACTCTTCACTAAAGAGTATATCATCCAACCCCTTTAAACCACTAGAACCACCATCATCAAAAGGTTAAGTACATATATGTCCATAACATCTACAAGGATGGGGTTGGCTATGCACTCTAGGTGGCATATCTCCAACATTAGTCACTGAAGGCCTACTCGTATGTTGAACAAGTGTATTGGTAAGTGCACAAAGTGCATGTCGAATCTATATCTCCATGACCTCCTTCACTATAGAGGGGATCTCAAGATGAAGTGGATTTTGGGTAGGGATCCTTGTAGGTTGATTTAGAGCATAATTTGCACCTAGTAGATACTATGCATAGCCTTTCCTTTGGCCCTAAAACTGATTATAATCAAAATAATTTAGAATCTCATTGAGGATAAAATCATAATATATTTTCCTAAAAAAATAAAATTGGACATCATGGTTTTTACATGGTAGATAATCAAACAGCATCCACCATCAGTCCCTTAAATTGGATTTGATAAAATTATGTTGGCACCTATGGATTGGGAAACATTTAATAGTTACTGGAAGTGGTGCATTGGTGGCTAGGTCAATGAATAATACACACATGTTGGGTTTTGGTATTTTTTTTTTTGACCTCATATTCTGATAAATTTTTAGTGTGATAATCCCTAAAACTATCCTAATAAGATGCCCATCTATAAATTTGACTCAGTATTGAGTTAATTTGACCCAATAATGCCTCTAGGTTATTCACTAGATAAGTGTGGTGGCTATTGGTGGATGTAGGATCCCTCATTCTCCTGATTATTTGCTCAATTTCAATTTTTTTTCCATAATGTGTGCATCTAAATACTCTTGGATGCCTAGGGGTTCTTGTGGAATTGTAGGAGGATTAGATGGAGAGTTAGCTAGGGGATTAGGAGGGTTCGGTGGAGGTTTATTTAGAGGAATATTAGGGTCAATTGGAGGGTTAGGGGGAGGAATAGGTGGAGGGTCAACCATATGAATAATAGAGTAAATTGGAGGGTTACAAGGATGGTTATGGTCTCCTATAGTGGATTGGACTATTTAAAATAAATAATTTACAAATTAAACAATGTAAAAAACAAAAAATTGGTAAAATACAAGGTTAATAGGTGTAATTTTTGATAACTTTCCTCATCTATGTGGAAACAACATGAAGTTTAGGATGTGCTAGGATTTCCAATGGACTTCTAGAAATTAATTTGCCCTTGATAGGCAAATGTGGATCACATAATGAGTGTTGTGAGAGGCAAGAAATAAATTGTGAAATGGGGGGTCATGGGACCTTTTTAACAGACAAAAAACACAATCAATAACGCATATGCATTATATAATGTGTATTTATTATGGATTGATAATTACCAAGACATAAAATATATGCATTATATAATAAAACATATAGATTATTTAGATTATGTGTATGCATTATTAAATATTTAGGTATATGTCCATGTAATTATCCCCCAACTCCATGCACCCACCCACAACTCCAAATAGATAATGGAGGAGATTTTATCATCGATGAGATGTGGGTGAGTTGGTTAAGTGGATTAATTTTTTCAAGCCCCACAAAAGTTCAAATCTTTATAAAGTAATATGAGGTTGGTTATGGCTGTTAGTTATATTCTCAAGGTCATTGATGGATATTAGATATTCTTGAGGCATCTAGTAATATATGTTAGACACGTGGTATTACATGGGGATCTAGAGCCCTGATTATGTTCTAGTTAAGTTCAATCTTTGGTCAAATCCCATCATCTATAAAATAAATGGAGGATATTTTATCACCAATCAGATAATAAACTTATATGAACATTCATGCATTTGACTTTATCATACTTGTCCCTACACCCCTCAGTAAAATGGTGTAGTTAAATGTAAAAAAAACACACTTAAGGAAATGGAAAATTACATGGTATATTCCAATAAATTACCTCCTAAACTTTTGGAAGAGGTAATTCAATGTGCAAACTACATTCAAAATAGCACTCCCTACTCAAGGGTGCAAGATATGACTCCTATAAATAACATTTGTCTATTGTAATGCCTAATGTTTCAAATTTGAGATTTTTTCAATGTAATTCATGGATTCACATTCTAGATGAAAATGTGAAACTAATGGAAATGAAGGGTTATCATTTAATCATTTCTTAAGCATTGTGAAGATGTGAATTCTAATAGTATTCTTGTTTTAGAAACCAAAAACATGATTTACCTTTGGAATGTGCTATTTGATGAAAAATCCCAAGCTTTCATGCCAAATTCTACTACTCTTCCTCCATTAATTTATTTTGAGTTGGACACAACTTTTGAAGTCCCTTATGAATAACAATATAATTTAGATGAGTCCCATTCTGAGAGTTACTACAATTTAAATGATGAGTTACATGGATAACCAACTCCTTCATTCTAATATCATATTTATTTTAGAATGCTCCTACACAACAAAAACAAACTCTACCAAAATGGGTTTGTATAGTTTATATTGAGGCTAATGCATTATCACGGGATCCAATAGATTCACATAGGATGAAATCACAACATTTGTATGTTATGACACATTTGGAAAAATTGGTAATGGCACATGATCCAAAGACTTATCATCAAGCTTCTAAGCATACTAAATTGAAAATATCTAGATGGTAAAATAAATTATTTATCTAAATAAAAACAACACTTGAGACTTGGTTCCATCTTCAAAATGAATAAAATTAGTGAGGTGTAAGTGGGTGTACCACACTAAGTAATGGGTCCATTAAAAAATATAAATCACAACTTGTAGTAATACTTTTTTCATAGGTTGAATGTGTTGATTAGCATGAAACCTTTGCTTAAGTAGCCAAGATGAATTACATCAAGATAACACTCACCTTCACTACAACACAATGATGGTAATTTGATCATTTGGATGTTAAAAGTACCTTATTAATTGGATAATTACATGAATAAATATACATGTCCTAACTTCCAAGGTTTTTAGTAGTGAAAAATCCATCTACATGTTATTTTTGCTTGCATAAGATGCCCTAATTTAATCATGAAATCATGGAACCTCTTTTTTGCTTTGGAGTCTGGTCTTTTGATTTAATCAATTTTGTGCCTTGGACCTATTTAATATTTATATCTGATTTGAGGAAATTTCTTAGGATGATGCACTCTAGACTATAATCCTACGTTATTATTCTAACCAAGTCTAAGATTCAAATGTTAATTATATGCACTTGGTCTAAAAAATTGTAGTTGTGAATTCATTGATATAACTACTTAAATTTTACTAAATCTAATAACATCTTGGTATATCTTAAATCAATTTTTTTTTAATATAGGTACTTTGCTTTTGACCATAGCTCTAAATGGTCTAGGACATAATCAGGTGCCTAGATCTACAAGTGATCATCTATCACAAGCACCAAATTTACCAATAATATCCAAAACCAAATTGAGAATACCAATGAATAGCCATAACCAGCCTAAAAATACCATAAAAAGCCACAACCATCCCAATAATACCAATGATTGGCCATAACCAGCCCAAGAATACCAATGATCAGTGATAACTATCCTCCAATACCATACTGAGATTTGAACCTAGGTGGTGCTTGTAGCAACCAAGTCACTTTACCAAATCACCCACATCTCATTGGTATTTTGGGTTGAATAGACTAAGAGTTTGTATCACTTCATTTTTTAGACTTAGTCGATCCATTTATATTGGACTAAATTGGTTTTTTCATGAGTAGATAATATTGTCTTATCTAGTGCTTTCATCTCCATTTATCCCATTTCTACTTTTATTCAAATAAAAGTGGCTAAGTGTTTATGTTCTCTCACTTTTAGACTTAGTCACTTTTCTTTTAGCTCAGAAAAGTTACTTCTCTTTATGGTTTTTAACTTAGTCATTTTTGTGAAAGTTTAAATTCAAATACTAACAGCTAATTTATTTTGTTGTAATCTATTGGCTATTTTTCATTATTTTTAGGTCCCAGATGAACATCCAATATCTAGTCACCACTCACTCACTTCCTCATGAGATTTTGAGACTTAGTCTATTTTCATGGATCTACAAGCTAATAGGTGAATGGGTTAAGGTTGTGTGCCTCAAAATAGTTGCCCCACCTCCCTAGGCCCTTTAAACATTTAGTACAAGTCCTATACCTTTTGGATGCTTGAGATGTTACCACTTTTCAATATCTTGGGGCCTTGTTATAGTTAGTACCTCTTGAATTTTGATCCAATGGTCAAGACCTTCTAGATTAGTGAGATTGCACCATGTGGTGAGAAATCATTTCATTTTAGCTAAATAATAATTATTATATGTTAAATCCCCAATTGACAAGTAAATAAATGAGGAGAAGCCATGTGTAAAGATCATACAAACTAAGGACACCCTAGCATCTTTATCATTAGTATATGAGCCTAAATTTAACAACCATCTTATCCATTAAAACCATCAAACCTAAAATTATACTTAGGGATTAACATATTATCTAAATATTTTAGTGTTTTTTAAATCTTTCCATTAAATCAATTTAGCCTATCTTCCGCTCTCTTTCAAATTACAAGACTAAGGGTTTATATTATTTCTTTTTTAGACTTAGCCACTATATTATTGAGGTTGAATAGAGTCTACACATAATTAACCCATATTTATAGAAATCACACCATAACATATTTTTCATTTGGATGATATATTAAATAGATGGGATTACAATATATAGGAGAGTGGTCTCCTTTATACAAGGATTCAACACTGATCCACATCCCTCATATCTCTCAACCCCTCCCCTAAATATCTCAACTTCTCCTTAAGACTCTCTTCCATGATATATCTTAGGAGAGTTTTATTTACAAAATAAATATATTAATATTATGAACAATTTTCATACTAATATTTCCTAATATTACCCCCCCCCCCTTAGTATGAACATGGGGAGAAACACTATCCTCTATCTATGCAACATACACATGTCCTAACCTTCCTTTGTGATAATTCCTTGGACTTTGATTGTGGGAAAAAATCAACCAAGAAATGGGAACACTATAAATAAATCATGGGAACCTCAACCAAGATGGGAACATATATCAACCACTTGTGAACATACCAACCATGCAAAGGGACCTATATCAACCAAATATAGGAACATAAACCAAACCAATCAAAAAGTAGTGGGAATACACCTACAAACTACTTTTATCAAGAATAACTCTTGTTTTAGTACTTATGGTTTGGATCTCTTGTACTATTATACTTTTAAGGGATTACATTTGAAAATTATCACTTATTATATGAACAGGGATACACTTCTATTCTTATTTCACACTATAAGAAAAAGCTAAAAATAGAAATCAAAGTGCCACTACTAAAAAATGGTACCCCATCATTAGTGGATAATGAGAGGTACAATTGTCCTCCATCCTCCATTTCATCTAGCCTCTAGTATAGTTATCTAGTATAGAAATTCTTCATCATTATTTTGACCAACTGATTCTTTATCATTTGAATAAGTGGTTTTCACTTCCCAGTCACTTTCTTCTCTTTTTTCAAAAATGAGAGCCTTCTCTTTTAGTTTTCTTTTTGTGCTCTTTATCTACAATATTTAACACCATACCCTAGTTTTTTATAGTAATGACAAAGAAAACTTTTCCTTGAACTCATAGATCTATTTGTTACATATTATTTTTATGGATTAGAAGTGGATTTGGTTTTATTTTTAACATACATAACAATTTCCTCTAGGTTGATATTTTTATTTTCTTCATCTATCAATGAATAAATTAAATCTTCTAAGCTAGGATTTACTTTGCTTAGTGTAAAAAGCATGTTTGAATAACTATTTGACATGCTATTTAATAAGACAAATTTTTCATAATCATTAGGAACATCTACTTTTATTCCTGCTAGCTAATTTAGAATAGAGTGAAATTTACTTATATGTTACACCATGTTGTCACCTTCTTCCATTACGCATCCAAATAGATTATGATTTAGGGTCACTGTTGCACTTCTTATTTATGATCTAAACAACTTGTTCAATGTTTCCCAAATAAAATTTGAAGTCTTTGATAGGTCTATATGATGTAAGTACGCATACAATAACCCTAGACCAATAATTGTCATTGTTCTTTGGTCCTTGCTTTCCCACTTGACAACTTCATCTACATCAGTTGGTTTTGGTATTTTACCACTCGTAATCTCTCACAAGTCTTTATCAATAAAATGACATTATTTTCTAACTTGATAGGTATGAAAATCTTTGCCTTAAAATTTTTCAATATAACTTAATTTGTCCATTTTGATCCCCCCACAATCTAGACATTGTATTCAATCAAAAATTCATCTAGTTACATTTGAGGTAACATTGACAAGAATTATTTAGACTTTCATACTAGACTCAAAATGAACTTTTGATGAGACAAAGACTTAAATAACTATTTTTAAAAATTTTATTTTCACACATGTAAGAGTAAAGATGACTTTTAAATGACTATAGACACTTATAAATCCACTTCACAAACAAACCAAATTTTGTTCAAGACTATTACAACACATATATCTTTAATGGAAAACTTAGATAATACTATAAATAAACTAATGACTGAGAAACTTAAATTAATATAAACTAAATATAATTATTTTCCTAAACGCCATAAAAGACTTGATGAAAACTCCTAATAAATCTTATTATTATAGACTAAATACTATGAATAAATACTAAAATCAAATTCAAAACTTAAAATGTGAAAGGAAGTTGGAATTGGATGGATATCATATGATGGAAAAAACTTTTCATATCAAAGAAAAATAAAAAGGGGATAAAGAGATTACAAATTAGCAAATAAATATGGTGGACAAAACTTTTCATGGAGTTGGGTGTTATGCATAACATAGGAATGGTAGATCAATGATAGATCATTGTGAGTCATGGTGAATCAACAAATCAGTGAAGTCTTTCAAATTAACAACATAAATAAAGAGACTATGGGATATATTATATATCAAATATCATAGATGGTGATTGAAAGCTGTGTAGATATGCGCATATTTCATGAATAAAATACCGATGTTGCATGTTATAAAGATACAAATAATAAATCAGGTGTCAAATTGAATGACATGATGCCAGATAGAAATCTATAATGCCTTTGAAGAGATTTTAGAATGTTATCATGAGTTGTGTATTTGAACTTGTTCAGATCTGGTGCATTTAGTAGTATTTAAATATGATTTAACTTTGTATCAAATGCAAATAAAAATCTACAAAAATAATATGTAATCCATAAATTATTTTGAACTCTCATGCATCAGGGTGATAAATAATGGTCAAATGCCCCTTGAAAAAATTTAATTCTTCCATTTCATAGTGTTATTAAATGACTAGATCAACTTACTCTGATACCAAATAATGAGGTTGATCAAAGTCTATGCACAATTAACCCATTTTAAAAAAATCACACCGTAACATATTTTTCATTCAAATGATATATTAAACAAATGAGATTAAAATATATAGGAGAGTGGTCTCCTTTATACAAGGATTCAACACTGATCTACATCCCTCATATCTCTCAACCCCTTCCAGGAATCTCTCAACTTCTCCTTAAGACACTCTTCTATGAGATATCTTACGAGAGTTTTATTTACAAAATACATATATTAATATTATGCACAATGTTCATACTAAAATTTCCTAATATGTATCTATTAATAGGGTAGATTTACTAAGGGGTTTATTTAATTGGGCAATTTTTCCCGATGATTTTAGTTTATTTCCACTTTATTTTGACTTAAAATAACTATTTTTTATACCGTTTTATCTTTTGAAATAAGTCATTTTTTATAATTAGGCTAAATGGGATATGAATTTTTCAAAAGGTCCATTTTTTCAATTAAATTATCTATATATTGGCTCTTTTGGTTGTTTTTCTTATCTATTTTAATTTGAAAGTTCAAAAGGATAACACTCACTTTTCTCTTTCCTATAAGTTTTTTATTTGAACATGTTAGGTGTCATTCATTCATTTCTTCACAAATTTCAAGACTTAATCATTTTTGGAGACTTTCACTCCCCCAAAGAAGTGATATTCCACCACATGTCTTAGTCATATCACCTTGCTTCCCTATGTCCTCTCAGATTTTATGCCATGTCTTTGACCTTATAGATGAGTAGGATGTTACCAAGTGTCACCATCCAACATATTCAATTCATCCCTACATATGGATCCTCGAGCCTAGGTCTAAGATCCTTTAGATAAATGAGATGACACCATGTGGTGAAATCTCACTTATCTATGGCCTTGGGGTGATCAGTATAGTTCTAATCAATATTCAATCACTTAGGTGAACATTATGCTGACAGGTGTTGTGATCCTACTTCTCCACTCCCTAGGGATAATGTGTATGTCTTTGAGCCTTCTTCAAGGCCCAAATGAATGAGATATTGATAAATGTCATGATCTCATCTCACTAGGACTATAGGAAAAATTAGTCTAATTGGAGAGTGAATCGATCCCTAGAAGAATGGATAACTGCCATGTGGCATGAGACTACACATAGAGGCCCTAGTTAGTAGAATTGTACCCTGATTTGACATTCATCTTGCCCATTAAAATTTTCACATCTAGAGTGAATTTACTTAAAATAAAATTATTAAGTTTTCTTGAGTCTAAAAATTCTTTATCATTTTAAATCTTGTTTCTAGGTGCTTTAAATTTTTTATTTGATCAAGATTGACTTCAGATTTTGTAGATTGCATAACTTTTTATAGGGATTATTGTTTTATCTATTTCTTGCTAACTTGGTCTAATATGAATTCCTTTAAATAAAAATGGCTAAGATATTTATATAATTAAATCTTTGGGTCTTAGTCATTATTTATGGATTCTTGATCAAATTGGTTTTAGTATATCATTTTTAGGGTGTCTTTTCCCATTGGTTTTGATATGTTTTAACCTTGTCATGATTTCCTTGGCTAATTATTTACATTATTTTATCTTACGACTTCGTTAATTTTTTTATAAATAACATAATAGACTTTTGAATTTGTGAAATGTGGTGGTTTTATTCACTTATGTTGGTCCATTTTTACCTCTTCTCATTTAAAATTGGCTGGTTATTTTTGTTATCTAATCTTGAAATGTGGCCATTTATGTTCAAAATGGACTAAGTTGAATATGTATTTGGAAACATGTCCCATTTTATACAATAATTTTGTGATAATTTCACCTTTTTTGAATCTTTTATATTTATCTATGTTCATTGAATTTGAAAAATTCATAAACTAATGGCTACTTTCTATTTTCAAAGGCTAATGACTATTTTCTCTTCTTATAATCCCCAAGTGAGAGTAGAGCTACCACTTATTGATGATTCACTTCCATGGGTAACTTATAATAATAATTCTACCCAAATATATTCTAGGTAAGTGGGATGATGCCATGTGGTGAAATCTCTCTTCCATACTCACTTGGAAAAATAGCAACCCTATGGGTGAATGAGATGCATGGATGTGGCAATATCTCATTTAACCACACTCTCAAGATGGTAAAAATGGTTTGGATAGGTAGTAGATCCCATAATACCATATATGGTGCCATTTTCCAAAATATCAATCATTAGAGTAGTTAAATCATATATAACATTGATCCAGGACCAGTGATCTCCAAATCAGTGAGATCACACCACTTGTTAAGATCTCACTACATCCTAGCCTAAGAATGTTCAAAGGACATGGGGCCTTCATCCAAGAATTTATTGGTAAAAAATTTCCATGTATTATGGTATTGACATATGAAGACTCACTTGATTTTATATGCAGTAAGAAGTAGCCAAATGGCAAAACCTTCCCAAGGTGGATACGTGGGTTTCCATGACAATAATTCAAGCTTAAATTTGACAAGTATCTTTCCCATAGAGACTATAAATATCTATAAATTATATTTTAGGTCCAATAATATCTATGTAATCAAATAATTCCATCTCCTAGTAACAAATGGATCATGGGATGTATAATTTGAGGTAAATCAGATCATGGTTGACCATATGGTGGAACGTGCTCTTAAAATAGGCAAAGAACAGAAAATAAAAATCATCATTAATGATTTATGGGCTCCAAATGATCATAAAGTGTAATATTTAATTCAAATAAAATATTTTAATTTAATCAAAGGACATGGCATGCATGGTGGATCAATCAAAAGAACTTATAAAGACAAGGTGTTGTCTTAATCATGCATGGCCCCTATTATAAAAAACTATAACCAACTATGTGATTTGATGAGTGTTAGACCATCATTATCCACCCATATTTTAATTCATAATCATTTATCATGGTTTTAGTCATTATTTCATTTGGATTGATTAGGATCCATATTCAAATTTGATCTCAAGTGGGCATGTCTCATTGAATGCTTGTAGTGACCATGTAGTAGGTTGAGTACTGTCTCCATAGACTTGCATTGCCTAAAAAATACTAGTTATGTGATATAATATGGGTTGGTCCATTTATTAGTATAATTTATAGTATATGTCTAGATCTTTATGCATTTCTTGCTTTCCTAGTTATTTTTTTCCTTTTTGTATGAGTTGAGGTTGTTTGAGGACACTTTTGTAAATCACATGAGTATTGATATATCCTAAATCTATGCTTCATGAAATATATTTTATCTAAAATATTTATGAATGATATTCATTGTCTACACATGTATATGGTGAATTTTTCCCCCTCTTCTACATAGCTACTTCATCCTTAGACTCTTGTACCATCTCTATCTTACAGTTGTGTTATGATAGCCAAACAGAGCCTAGTTTCTCAAGGGTTTGGTCTAATTAATAGGACCAGAAGTATCCTCTCTATGAATTGGGCTCATATTATATTTCTCCATACCCTCTCTCTTTTTTTTCTTTTGTATACTTGTGTTAGATTAGGTATAGTAGTCTGAAAAATGCAATATGTGATTACAAATTTCATTTAGATTGCATGAACCATGTTTATCTTCTTTTATGTATTATTAGATCCTATAGACTAAATAAAAGTGCCAAACAGTGATGATTTCATTGATAATTCTAAATTATATAGTTCTTCTAATCATAATATACCAAGTTTATTTCATAAATATTGAAGTATAATCTAAATGGGCCCTTTGTATGGAACAACTTACATCGACTAGCTAAGATATCTAGTTTACAATGACCTAGTAGACATAGACCTTGGGAAAGTTTCTACCAAGAATTCCTTTAAAGAGATATGGAAGTGGGATTCTATCTAGTTGAGCCTTCCGTTTTATGCCTTCATGTTGGTGCACATAAATGCATGCCAATAGGAATTGGTGCTAAGAGGGCCTAAACAGGAATAGTTTGAGATGTATCATTTACTTTAGTATTTTGTCAATTATTTCAACCCTTTTATGTGCCTAAAAACACATCAACAAGACCTGATCTCACCTATGGAGTTAGCTTATCTTGGTGGAGGTTTTTGGCCTATGAACATTCCAAGGCCTACTCGTGACTTGTCTAAGAACCTCAATACATTATATTCAAAATATACACATGGTGGGAGAAATGGATAAAGAAAAAATATGTTAGTTTAAGGAGGGCATTATTTAAACCTATATATTTCATGTGGATGTGGCTTTCCACTTATTTCTTTATTCATTAGATGAAGTTGCTTACCATTGGTACCTATGTTTGTCATAAAAATACATCACCTCATGGGATATCTTTGAAAACCTGTTTTTAAATCATTTTACTTTTCTTATTGACCCTACTACCTTGTATTATCATTTTTGTATATAATATATGGATCATAATGAACCCATGAGCACATTCAATGTCACCTTCCAGCAATTATATAGGAGGTTGAAATACCTATTCCTGCAAACAAAAGTGGTGGCTATTGAGAATTATATTAAAGTGTTGGATGCCATAACTATTGTGATTATTTGGAGTAACCCATATACATTCACATCTCTAGCATATACTTAACAAGAATCTTTTATGATTGAAAAATAGTTAATGCCATATGGTTATGGTGTTGACATGTTCTATTTATTAGGATAGATGAGTGTTTTCACCCAAAATCCTCTAACTTACATGCCTAAAAGTCACCTTGTAGACCATTTTGTACCTTATAGTCAAGCATCCCCTTAGGATTATGTTTAATTATTCCTCCATATGATGAATAAGAACCATATTTTTTATAATGTATGTGATTATTTTTATTTTACATTTGATCGTTAGGTTATTTTACCTTGTTTTAGTGATTCAATGTCTTATTTTGCTATTGTTAATCAAGATACATTTATTGTAGAAGATTCCAAACAAATGATGTATGGGTGGACCAATGAGATTGCATTATTAAGTTTAAAAATTGGGATTTATGGATGTGGAGATGGGATAAGTGTTGTATCAATCATGTTGAATGATAATTTCCCATTTAGTAGGTAAGAGTCAGTCTCTGAGAGTAATGATGAAGATGATTCTGATGATGAAATAACAAAAATATTTTCAAGTTCATATATAAATATACGAGTAGCAAAGAGATGTGTGAAAAATAGGAACAATTAGACATTTATTGTAGTCAACCTTGAGATGAAATAGAAGGGTTGTAGTAGTTGGATAAATAAAATGTGTTTTGTGCATCAGATACATTCCTTCCGTATGTTACCATTTCTCCATTTAGTGTGTTGATTCAAGAAGATCAAAATATTTATTACAATATTTTACCTCTACCCTCATCATTAGAGGTAGCTAAGGTAGAATAAATCAACATTTAGATTGGTTGCATGATTAAATAAGAAACAAATAATGGTGTCAATCCTAAATTTAAAGAGTTATATCACATGGGACAACTTGAAGAAGTTGATTGCATCAACCCCATGTTTCTTGTATCCTTAGAGGTGATCATGTCTAATATAACCAATCACAAACATGGTGGCCTAGATGAAGAATTGAATCCAATGAGAGTTAGAGTTTAAAATGACTTGATCCAATATATAACCAATCACAAACATGGTGGCCTAGATGAAGAATTGAATCCAATGAGAGTTAGAGTTTAAAATGACTTGATCCAATATATCTCTCCACAAACTTCATCCACTAATAATAAAGCCAAAATATCCTTGACATGGGGAGAAAAGAACATGTGTCTTCTTAGAATGTGATTAATCCAAAATAGCTTTAGTGATCGGTTTCCACAAAGAACACACTCATAATAGGTTAAGTCTTCCAATATCTATGGTATGTGTTGATACCCACCCCTAAACCTCACTTTAATTTAATGTATGGGCTAATGTATTTGTTATAACTTATCCCAAGTGATTTTTCAAGATAAGCATAGGTACATTCCTAAATTTAATGATAATATTTTTCTTAAGTTGAAAGAAATAATTATTAATAAGACTCTTTGGGATAGTGTTTTTCAATGTAAAAAAAAAAATATATTTAATTATGTCCTATCTTGGTAGGATCCCTACCAACCTTATTAAAATCCTAAACTTGAATGCACTCTATTTCAAGTGTCTAATTTGTGAATACTTTCTATTTCCTATCAATGGTTAGTTCATCAAACTCTACTCTTAGGCATGAATTTGATTGGAAAGTTCTTGTAAATAATTTCCTTTTTTGTCTTTTTTGTTTTCCCTTCATATTTTGCTTTTTTGTTCTCTTTTCCTATTTTCTATTGCTATCTTAGGTTTGTTTTCTTGTTTTGTTTATTTGGTCTCATCATTGGGTCTATCACAACTATTTCACCCTATGGTTCCACATTGGTAAGTAAAAATAATGAATGAAAGATTTGTAAGTAGGTTCTTTAGGTGTCACTTTGGTGCATGAGTACTCCTTTTAGTAGTTTGTAACATTAAAGTCAATTTATGAGTTAGTTTTGAAATATTTTATTATTGTATGTGTTATGTATCTATTCTCATTTAGGTAAGTATGGGGAAAATTAGATGACACTAAAATTATCATCCTAAAACTAAGAAAAAATTTCATATCTTAAAAGGTTTTTGAGGTTACTTGGGTGAACTTATTGTGGTAAATACCTAAGGTAAAAAATCTATAGCTCTGCTTTTCATTTTCCATTTTAGTCCCCAACCCTGAACTGTGATGATAAAAAAGGGAAAAGGAAATCAATTTTAGAAAGACTTAGTTCTAGGTGATTCAGGAAATATCTATCAAGGCTATGGAAATCCAAATGGAATTATAGCAAGGCCTTGAGTGGAATCAAATTTAACTCCATCAGTGTTATAGACACTTGGCTAGTAGTGGAGAAATATCTAGGTAAACTTTTTCAAGGTAGGATTCACTATCCTAATGGTTAGATTCATAGTAGTTAATCCTTTTAGGTCTTAATAAATGGTAAATTAACTCAATTACATACCCTCAATCAATAAATATGATGAATTTTTATGTAGAGGTCATCAACAAGTTTCCCTTTCATGGACAAAATCACATTAACATATACTCACCTCTATTGTAAATCCTAGCTCTCACTTTTCTTGCCTTGGATCTTGATCTCTTACCAAATTTGTCTTCCTCTACTTAAATTTTTAAACCTCATGTATATCTTTAAAATACCTTTCAATTATTTTTACACTATCCTCTTCTTCACTTGTGTCTCTGTCCTTTGAATGATCACTCATCTCAATCTACAAGATTGGTTCTTATATAGACTAAAGACTTTTTGTTTTAAGTATCTTGGTGCTTATGATAGTTGGATTATTTTTTCCTTACTCAAAAAAATCCTTTTATAACATCAAAACAATTTCTAACACCCTTCCACACAATTCCTTACACACAGACAACTCCTTTTTTGAAACAAGGTCTCCTACTAGCCTTTTTTTAGGCTTAACTAAATTATACATACTAGTACCATCTCATATGGGAAAGCTAAAAATATTTTGGGATACCCTCTATCCTTTTATTTTATCCTAAAAAATTTCATTCTAATTCATTCTTTAGACCACTTTAACAATCCCCTTGAGGTCTCGGATTAGACCTATTAGGTCTATTTAGCCCTGTCTTACATTCAGACTAGTCAAATCCATACACAGAGGTATGAGTAAAAAAATAAACGTAAAAAATATTTTAAATAACCTTAATCCCATCATTTACACAAATTTTTGAGGTTTTTCATCAATTTAAATTCCTAAAAACTTAATTTGAGGGTGAAAGCCCTAACTCGGGGTTGTATATAGATTGTGAAACCCAAGAAGGATTTAATTGAATTTCAAGGCTAAAACCTAAGTTTAAAATGATTTTTAATGTTTATTTAGACCATTACTACCCTTATACACTTATTTAAATCATTATACAAATCCCACATCACCTATGTTCATGTTCTTTCCACTATTTTATGTTTGACTATCAATTTTGAACACAGTCTTTGTAAAGTTTAATTTACTGTGTAACACAATGGATTTAAAAAAGAATTGAATATGATAAAAGAACTTTATAACATAGTAAAAATAATTTAACATACTCTCATGTTTTTAAAACAACCTTATTTCAATAATATATGCCCATAATTACATCATGCAAATAAATAGGGTTCGTGTCTGACCAAACAGGGTTTGTGTCGACCAAACAGGGTTTATGTCTGACCAAATAGGGTTTATGTCTAACCTATTCAACAAATATTTATCAAAACAACAAATAAAAAGGTTTAATATTTCTTAAGATATTTTGAGATCATGTTCCCATTCATTCACACATTCCAAACATCCACCAATATAATCTTAACTAGAAACTTCCACTTCCACCTAGTCTTCAAAACACAAAATATATTCAACACATGGTGTGTGTGTGTGTGTGTGTGTGTGTGTGTGTGTGTGTGTGTGTGTGTGTGTGTGTGTGTGTGTGTGTGTGTGTGTGTGTGTGTGTGTGTGTGTGTGTGTGTGTGTGTGTGTGTGTGTGTGTGTGTGTGTGTGTGTGTGTGTGTGTGTGTGTGTGTGTGTGTGTGTGTGTGTGTGTGTGTGTGTGTATATATATATATATATATATATATATATATACATACATACATACATACATACATACATACATACATACATATATGTCAAATCCACTTACTATAATGCCAATAGATTTAAAAACACAAATAAGATAACTTACCAATTCTCCAAGAATGACAAAACATGTCTTTATAAAAGTTCTCTTTACATACTCTATTGTTGCATAGTCACTTTCATTGTCCATACACAGAGAACAATGACCGCAACATTGATTTTCAAAATAAGAAGTCTCTTATACATTATTTTGGGGTTTATATCCTTTACATACTTCAAATCCACCCCATAACTCTCTAAATCTCTCCTAAAAAATACATTTATAAGTTCTTTTATTGCCATAACTCACCTAACTTCCTAACTTCCTCATGTATGTTGGGGAAGTGCTAACTACCTAACTTCTAACATGACCATCAAGATTACTAAATATGTGAGTCATGTGTGTTTTTAAGCACCCTTAATAAATTTATTATAACCTAACCACCAAACTACAATCTTGATACTTATTTGGACACGGTTAAAGTATCCTAAACTTCACAAAAAAGTTTAAAAATTCAAATCAAGGGTTTTGGTGGGAAAATGCCAAAGTGACCCTAACTTAGGTTTGAAAAGGACCTACCACTAATTATTGAATCATAAAGACCTTATATAACCATAAAAACTTATTAAATACTAAAAACATGTAAAACACACCAATATATACAAAAGTTAGTGATGCTCTTGCATCAAATTTGGTCTCTTAGATACTCCCATATTGTCCCTTATTAAAAAAATTCATGTTCTATACATTGTATTAGTCAAAAATTATGGGTTAATTAACTTTTCATTTGTTTGAAAATAATCAAGAGTATTTTCCAATAGAGTCACCTTTTGTACAACATGATCTAATTTCATCATGAAATCATGGAACCTCTTTTTTCTATGGAGTCTAGTTTTTTGCTTTAATCAATTTATGCCTTGGGATTGTCTGATCTTTAGATATGATTTACAAATGTCCTTTGGATGATGAAATCTAGAATATAATCCTACAGTTATGTTCTAACTAATTCTAAACTTCAAATTTTCATTATATGCACTTGGTCTAAAAATTTGCAGTTGGGACTTCATTGATATAACTACCTAAATTTTCTTAAATCTAATAAGTCTTGGTCTATCTCGAATCATGCTTTGAAATGCATTAAAATTTCACTTTTAGACCATTATGACTTATATTTATACAAATCATTTAACTATCTCAAAGTTTTTTACATTTTTTTATTTCGCAATTTGATCCAATTCTGCCTTATTTTAGGTTGAATAGACTAAGAGTTTGTATCAAAACATTTTTTAAACTTAGTTGTTCCATTTATATTGGACTACATTGAATTTTTTATGAGAGGATAATATTTTTTTATTTTCTTCTTTCATCTCAATTTATCCCATTTTTTTGTTTTTTTGAAAAAAAGTGTCCAGGTGTTTATATTATCTCAATTTTAGACGTAGTTGCTTTTTTTTAGCTAGGAAAAATTGCTTCTCATTGTGGATTTTAACTTAGTTGTTTTTTTTTTTTTGAAATTTTAAATTACAATAATAAAAAATAATTTATTTTGTCATAGGTTTATGTATATTTAAATTCATCTTAGGCCTCAAATGAATTTCCAACCATCACTTGTTACTCCCTCACTTCCTTGTAAGATTTTGAGACATGGTCAATTTTTAGAGATCTATGAGCTCATAGGTGAACAAGATGAAGCTATGTGTCTCAATCATGTCACCCCACTTCCCTAGGCCATTTAAAACATATAATACAAGTCCTAGAACTTATATATTCCTGATATGTTACCACTTATCAATATATTAGGGCCTCGTAGTATCAATACCTCTTAAATTTCAGGCCAAGGCTCAAGACCTCCCAAATTAGTGACATCGCACCACATGGTGAGATATCTCTACATTATAGATAAATATATATATATGTTAAATCCCAAATTGATTCAAAGATAAATAAGGAGTGGCCACATGGAAATATCATTCCAACTAAGGACATTTTATCATCCTTATCAATAGTATATGAGCTTAAATTTGATGACCATCTCACCCGTCAAAACTGTAAAACCTAAAATTATGCTTAGGGCATAGTAGATTACCTAATTATGTTAGGGTTTCATTTTTATATATACCTTAAATAAATTTAGCCTATATTTCACTATCTTTTAAATTAATGGACTAAGGGTCTATGTTGTTTCATTTCTAGACTTAGTCATTGTATCTATTAATAGGCTATATTGACTAAGGGGGTTATTCAATTGGGTAGTTTTTCCATCTTATTTTAGTCCATTTTCACTATGTTTTGACTAAAAATTGATAGCTCCATATCATTTAATCCACTTAGGTTGGTCTATTTATGCCTTTTCTCTTTTAAAATTGGATAGGGGTTTGTGTTGTCTTATCTTGAAATGTAGTCATTTATCTTCAAAATGGACTAAGTTGACTATGTCTTTGACAATAATTCCCCTTTTATTAACTATTTTTGTGATATTTTCACCTTTTTTGAAGCTTCTAGACTTATCCTTTTTTGTTTAAATTTTAAAAATCCATAAACTAATGGCTAATTTCTATTTTCTAACGCTAATAGTTATTTTCTCTTCTTTCAAGCTCTAGGCAAGTGTGGAGCTACCACTTATTGATGACTCACTTCTCTGGGTCACTTTAAATAATGAGATTTCCCAAAGATATTTCATGTATGAAGGATAATGCCACTTGGTGAAATATCACTTCACCATGACCCTAGAGTAGTTTGTAATCACCTAAAAATCTAAAAACCCTCTACATGAATGGGTTGTAACTATAAGGCAAGATCTTGTTTACCCACACTCCTAGCATGGTCAAAATGATTTGAACATGTAGTAAATCATTGGATGTTAGATATGGTTCTTATTTTCAATAAAATTGGGCACTAGAGTAGTCAAATCATATATAAAATTGAGCTAGGACTAATGTCAGTTGTCAAGATCTCACTACATCCTAGCTAGGGAATGGTCAGAGATATGGGGCCATCAACCAAGCAACAGAGTGATAAAAATTTTACACATAGTATGGTCCTAACACATGAATATATGTTATATTTTATATTCATTAAGGAGTGGACATATGTAATGACCTTCCCTAGGTGGATATGTGGGTTTCCATGGCAATAATTTAAGCTCAACTTTGATGGTTGTCTTTCCTATTGAAACCGTAAATATCTAGAAATTGGACAATAGGTTCAATCAAAACTATGAAATAAATTAATATACCCTCTCTTAGTAGAAAATTATCATGGGATGTATAATTTGAGGTAAATCAGATCATGGGATTAACTAGGTGGTGGCATGCACTCTAAGAATAGGAAAATCCCACAAAATAAAAATTATCCTTAATAAGGTGTGGGATCTAAATGATCAGAAAACGTAGGATCTGATTTAAATTTGATCTCATGTAGGCATGTCTCATTGAATGTTTGTAGTTACCATAGAGTGGGTTGAGCAGTGACTTCATAAGCTCACATTGCCTATAAAATACCATGGTACACTCTACATGAAATTGATGTGAATTTTTGTGTACTTGACTCATACTCATATTGATCTTTCATTTGGTGTGATCTTGGTTTCATACTATTATCACGTTCCCCATGAAATTCAATATCAATCTAAAAAACACCTTATAAGGTATCTTATTTAATACTATGGGATTGAGTAAAAGATAAGAGGAAAACCCCCAATTTATAGTTACACATCTAGTGGGGAATTCAAAATTGTAGGCTACACTTATAGTTATTAGGTGGGTGATCCATATGATCACAAGTTCACCATATGATACATCTATCATCTTTGGGTAGGTCACATGACTAATATTTCAAAATACAAACTAATATTACTTTATCTACTATATAAGTTGAGTTCATTAGAGTTATCTCTGCCAGCCATGAGTAAGTGTAGTTTCATTTCATGTTTTCTAAATTTTTACTTTCACATACTGAACCCACACTAATTTGGTGTGATAATCAATTTTATATCCCAACCTAGTGGAGCACCAATGTAAAAACATTTATATTCACATGAATTACATTTGATAAGTGATAATGATAAATTCATTGATCTTAAGTTTTTTTGAACAAATGATAAGGTTGTAGACATCATCCCAATTTCTTTAGTTTAGACAACTTTTACAGTTTTAAGGAAGGTGTTGTCAAGGTTAGATAATTCATCAATTCATTTTTCATTCCATTCATTCGAGTACATCTTAAGGTGGGATGTTAGTGTATTAAATTAATTTTACACTATTATAAAATTTTAAGATGTACTTTTAATATTCATTAAATTAATCATACACTATTGTAAAATTTTAATATGAACTTTTAATATAATTCATGGATGATCACTATTTAATATACAATTATCCACAAACTATTATTATAGAAGAGTATCAATAAATTTATTGAAATGATGGAATTCCACTACTAATAGTAAAATCTTATCTTTAAGAAGACTTGTTCTACAAGCATACAAATCTCCAAACATTGTACCTAACCTCTTTCTTATCTATATAAGAGCATAGATAATCATTTTGGAAGAGATTTATTGACTGTATAAGGCTTTGGCAGTGGAAATTATTTGGAGAAGAAGATTCTGGAAACACTGCACAAGAATTTGCAAAAATTCAATGTTTCGGGTCCATCTATGGAACCCATCATCAGGAGCCAAATGTTTTATTTCCACAAAGAGAAGTTACAATATAAATAATATCTTCATCAATTATTTTCTTTCCATATTCCCCTAAATTATTATTTTTTCATTAATTTTATTAGAGGTTTCCATGATCTACTTAAATTAAACCCATCGTCTTTATTCAAATGTTGAGAAGTCTTTTCTATCTCAAGTGCTTCCCTTACTCTACGTTCTTTCCAGTGATCCACCTTAGAAATAAGTTTATTATCTTTAATTCAAATGTGATGATTAAAAGTAAATGAGTGTTCTACCAATGTTGATTTTTTGATTCATTCATGCAAAATATCTCTACCATGTTCTTTTAATTGAATTTGTACCGATATTCCCATTTCTCCTATATATTGCTTACCACATGAACATGGAATGGAGTAGACTCCACCATATAATTTTTTATCATGTGGTTCTTTCACTCTATCAAGGATGTTTTTAATATTTTAATAGGGGTAAAAACCACCTTGGCATCCATTTTTGCCAAAGTTCTTGCAATTTTATCCATGATACCTTGTATGTAAGAACTTATGAGAACATATTAGGAGCTGAACATATATTCAATGGAGGGATATATCTCTAAAAATTTAATTTTATTGCCTCCTAATATTCATTAAAATTGATGGAATAATCAAAAAATCCAATTATTCCTCAAAATCCTAATCTTAGATTGTATGTTGTAACATACTTTGATAATATGGGTCAAATGTAAAATACTCAAGCCAAGATATCTAATATTAAATTACTTACCAATATAATGTCTATAAATTTATATTCATTATAAGGGTTTACAAGATACAATATTTCCAATTAATACTCAAACACCTCACTATACCTCTATCTTTTAATATTATAAGCATAATGAGAATGCAATTACCTTTAAAGACAATGAGATATTGAGCCAAGAGATGTTATTGATAAAAATTTACACTTTCATATTTTAAAATCAAATTTTCACCTACATTAGAAACGGAAGTTGTTAGTATATACAAACATGTGATTAGTTAACTGAATGTGGATATCAAGTTATGGACAAAAAATGGATTTTTTTAGATTTAATCATTTAATTTATTTATGTAATTTGATATTGATAAATGTCACATAGAAATGAATTTATAATTTTAATTTAACACAAATATAATTTATGTGATTATATTGATTAATGTCAATTATTATCTACTATGGATTTAATTTCATAGTTGGAATAGTGATGATTAGTTAAATGGATTTCATTAATTTATTTATGAAAATTTATTTGATTAACCTTAATTGTATTTGATGTTTATTATGCTCATCATTATCATGTGGTTTTTGTGTTGAGTGTTTATTTAACACTAAATATAATTTATGTGATTATATTTATTAATGTTAATTATTATCTACTTGGATTTAATTTCATAGTTGGAATAGTGATTATTAGTTAAATGGATTTCATTATTTTATTTATTCAAATTTATTAGATTAACCTTAGATGTATTTGATGTTTATTACGCTTATCATTATCATATGGTTTTGATAAATTAAACTAGTTTAGCCACTCCTATAGTTGTGTGGAGTGTGTAATTACAACAGATTTATTATTGTAAGCAATAAGAACACATCACTAGGGAGATTTAACTAGATTATATACTAATGGCTTGCAAGATAAAGAGGTGCATACAAGTCAAAGAAAATATGCTCACCATTGAATCTAGGATTAACACCCATATACTACCTTGAAATGGTAAATATAATGATATGGAAACATGTATTTATATTCATGCATCAATATGTATTATAGGATATCATATTGTGTGCCTTGATTTATTTTAGTTTATAGTTGTGACAGTGATTGTATGTTTTTGATTTTTATATGATTGATGAATTGTATGCTTGCATTTTTTTTGAGTAATTGCACTTATGATATGAATTATTCCATTGTAATCATTGCATAAATGTTTAAAATTCTCCTCAAACTTTATATGAATAAAAATTAAGATAGAGTATCATGAAGCTTTCTTGATAATATTCTAGAGAAATTTGGCTTTCAAACTAAATTCAAAAACATTATAGCCATCTATATTTACTACATGTGTTTTTAATCCTTGTTAATGTATCCCTAGTTTGCTTCTTCACTACCAAAAGAGGAATCATAAAAAGATATCCCATATTTCCTTACCTTTTTATTATCATGCTTGAGACACTTAGAAAAAGTTTTTATTAACTCTTGTTGTGAGTAGAATCAAAGATTTTAAGCCCCTCCTTTGTGGAACTGATTTACCATCAAAATTTTGTGGATGACACCATAATTATAGGTAAATATTCCATGTAAGAAGTTAAACAAATCCAAATATTTTTAAAGGAATATGATGAAGCATCGAGATAATATATTAATTTGGATTAAAAACACTATCTTATTTGTTGATACTCTAGTGCCTTGATGGATGAAAATCTCAAGGATATTGGGTTTCTAAGTGAAGGATATTTGATGAAAACTGATCTTACACAGCTCTGAAACCATCATATTTTGAGCTAACTTCAAATTACATGCCTATTAGTCAAGCATTCCTTGTAGCCTTGTTTTTCCTGTTTATTGGCCATAACTCTTTTTCAGTTAACTCAATAATGAAAGTAAAACCATTTATGGATACCCATTAAGCCCTTTTATAATATACTGAAAAATCTCTTGAGGTTACTTTGTACAGAATTGTACTTTCTTCTTTAAGCCCTATTCCAATTATCCCTCCTTTAGTGCAAAACCCCTTGTCCAAAGTGATGTACGGACTTTATAAGAAAAAAAAGCATCATTCCAGATACCCATTATCTTGTTACAATTTAATCAATCATTTTTTGGTGCACTTTTTTGGAGAAATTCACTTTTCCTATATTGGCCTATGCTCTTTCCTTCACATACACCTAGGATCCACTTGGCAATTGTTCAATCCGTACTTATCCATACTGTAGAACCTTTAAACCACTTAAAATAGTTTTATAACATCATCAAGGGTTAAATTACAAAGTTTCAAGAGGTTTCAATCATTAAAACTCATTTTGAGGACTAGAAGCTAAATCAGGATTTTCCCTTGAACAATCACAGGCCGAGAGCTAATTATTTTTGTTGGGTGTGTTTTAGATAGTTTCAAGGGTTCTAATCACTTTTATAGGGTATGTTTTAACCCCCTACACATTATCCAATGATCATCCAAGTCATATCAATCTTCTGTACCTTCCAATGCTTAACATTTCAATGTCTTTTGACTGTATTTGTATGACAGTCAACAGGGTTCTTGGTTTTCTCCTCTAACACAATGATCAACAGGGTTCTAGGGTATGTATGAACATTTCAATACCTTAAATTATTTCTCCATTCCATACTCATATCAAGGGATGAGTTTATCAATCCATTTGCCTTGCAAAACATGCAAATGTCTTATCATTGTCTATAAACTGTCACCTACAGGCCTGAATTCCAACTGTGGAGTTTTTGGACATTAAAGGGGTTTCTAAACCTGTTTCTTCCTATCTTAAGTTCATACCTGACTCAGGGACCTATTTAAATACCATTTTCAACTCCATCCAAACATTTTCATGTGGATTTTACCTTAGACAATGAGCTGTATTTTTAAATTCCTGAATATCTAGTTTAAGCCTGTTTGGGCTTCTTATACATTCAAAGTACTTTTAAGACCTCTTGTTCATAGAATATTAGTTTAAAATCATTCTAAAAATTCCAAATAGCCATTTTACATGTAATTTCCTCAATTTAATATATAAAACCATCATTCATACACATTCACATATACACACACAGGCCTGTCACCAGAATTTTCATAACATAATCACATGAAGCAAAACATTCATTATTTCATAGATCAAATAAGAAACTTACAGTTCAATATCAAATGTTCCATGGCTTCCAAAGCCTTGTCTATTCCTTCACACATTCTTCACATCAAATTTTCTCCTTTTTCCTTAACCTTATCATCTCTTGAGTGAGGTCCTCCCTCACTAATTCTCCTCTCTATCCTTCATTCTTTCTTATTTCTCTTGAATGAGAGGACTTTTCCTCTCTGTCCTTCTCCACTTCTACACCCATATCATCCTCTCTTCTCTTCTCTCTTTTTTCTCCTTAAAGAATTCTTCTTTGTTTGTCTTTCTTTTCAAGAATCTCTCTTCCAACTTCTATGCCCAAATTGGGCTTAAGGCAACAAACGATTGTTTTTAAGTTTTAACAATTTACTAAGGTTGAAAATAGTTTCAACCATTTCCCCTTTATTTCCTCAACAATCTAACAATCACTTTTCACTTTTTTACTTTCACTTTTTGATAATTACATTTACCTTGAAGGTGAAATTTTGAAATCTCACAATTTGGAGGGAAAACCAAAATTTGAATTTTTACACTAAAATTTGAAACTTTTGTAGATGCTCCTGCATCATACTCTCCCTCTAGAAAAGATTTGAACCTTATTTCAAATGTCATGCTTCCTCCTCACTTTAGTCTTCACTTGTATGCCTGGATCCAATGGTCTTGCTGTCAATACCAATGCTTGTCTTTGGTAGTCTTTGTCTTTCATCTTGCTTTTCTTCCTCTTCTGGTATGTTCTTCTCCTCATATCTTTCTTATCTGCCAACTCCTGCTTCCATGCTTCTTCATCTTCATTCATGTCTTCTAGATCTTCTTTTTGTTCTTCTTATTTCATGAGCTTCTCCAATGGCTCATGTATGTCATTCACTTCAGCAACCTTCATACCTGCATGCAAAACATTCAAAGCCACCTTAGAATAAAAATCTTTAGGCCATAAATCCTCTTGGTTGTCTTCACATGCTTGCTCTTTGACCAAAACTGCATTTGTCTCTTTTCTTTGCTCTTGTCTTGCTCCACTCTTCCCAATGCTACCTTCACCATGGCTTGTACCTTCCTTTATCTCTCTTGAATCACCCAACAGCTCCTCTAACATCTTCAACTCTTCCTTTAGTGAAATCTCATCTATCTCATCATTCTCTTCATCAAATTTGGGCTGATCACACACAAGGCTTACTTTCCCTTTACCTCTTATCTCATCTTTTCTTAGCTTGTCTTCACAATAACCAACTTCTTCATCAACATCAATATACTTATCAAATACAATTGAAGCACTCTTACCTTCTATCTCTTTGCTTTCTTCAATCTCTGCTTGAAGCCATCTTGTTTGTTTTATTGTATACTTTCTCCTTTCCTCATCCTCCATCCATTTGGAATTCTCTCCTTGCTGCATATTAGTCCATACAGCCACTTTCCATCTTTCTTTTCTCATGAAAATATCATTGAAGGATTCAAAAACATCATCATAAATAAATTGTTTACCTTTCATCTTTGCATCCTCATGCTCTACCTCATTATTATTTGAGAAGTTTTCTTTCTCATCTTCATTCTCTTGGTTGCTTGAATCACCTACAATCCTCTCTTTTCTATTTGCCTTCTTAGGCACCCACATTTGGGTCTTCTTCTTATCATTTGACTTCACAAGCCATTTAGGCATCCTGTAATCATGCTCTTGTACCAGCACTTCCTCTTTCTTGGGAGTTTGCTTCTTCCACCATTTAGGCATCACATACCCATGCTTAAATTATCTTTTTGAGGGCTCTATCATCTTCCTTAACTCTTTCACCTATACATTAGTATCTTCATGCTTACAATAACAATCAAAATCAGGTCTTAACACTTCATTTACCTCTTTGATAGCTTGATCTATGGAGCAATCTTTTTCTTCCTTTGTACTTGGCTGCTCTCTTTCTTCTTCTTGGCCTTCAATGGCATCATGAAATTTAGCTTCATCTTCTACCTCTTCTCTTACTTGTATGGGTTCTTCAACACCTCCTTTATGCATTAACCAATGCATCTCTTCTTCTTCCTTATCAACAACAACAAACTTACTTCTCTTTCCTCTTACACATTCACTTGTGCATTTGGTGTCTTCTCTTGCACCAATCTCTTCACTCTCCAAGGCCCTTCTCTTGACCTTCATAAGGCTGTTCATACCTATAATTACCCATGCAAAGACAATATTAGAAATAAAAACAAGAGACCACAAGGTCCCTATGAGTGCTCTCTTCACCAACACTCTCATCTTCTCAAGTGCTCTTCCTGGCACTTCATCTTTTCTTTCTTCTCTCTTGTTCTCCTCAATGAGAACCTTCTTCACAACTTCTTCCTCTTGCTGCTCACTTGGCAACCTTCTTATCTTCTTCAAGCCTCTATGGGCTTCTCTCTTCATGGCAATCTTCTTTTGCCTTCTTCTCCTTTTCAATAGGAGATCTATAGGCCACTTTAACCTCCTCCTCATTGGCCATACCCATGCTTGCCTATTCAACTGCATCCAAGACTCATACTCATCTTTAACCTTATCTAACTCTCTCTTCAAATTAGCAATCTCTTTATCAATTACAAAATTGTTCATATCTTTGATGCTTGCTTTCTTCTTAGTGCCCTCCTGTACCTTGTTGTTCTGCAGTGCCTTCAACAATACTTCCATATCTAAGATCTTCACCCAAGTATTTTCCACCTTGGTCTCTTGATCCCTTATCTCACCCAAGCCTTTCTCCTTGACTAGTCTTTTGACAATCTCCTTGATCTCACCTAGGCCTTTTGCATCCTAGTCTTTTGATCCTTTTCTCAATCCTACAGCAACTCTTATACAACACTTCATCAAATACAAATCATAAATCCAAGCTTACCTTGCTTTGGATCTTCTTCTTGAGCATTCACTTGCTCTTATTCTAGAGCTTCTCTAAGCTTCAGACTCCATTCTTTACCTCACCTAAGTCTATTTCACCTTAGTCTTTTGGCAAACTATCCAAGCTTCTTCTTGGATCTTCACTAAGCCTTCCTTGGCTTCTTCTCTTCTTAAGCCTCAATGGCTTGGCTGCCTTGAACCTGAAACTCCTTCACTTGATTTCTTCTCATCACAATAACTCAAATCAAATATCACAATTATGCATACCTTTTCTCCCCAGGGTCTCCTAATGCTTGTCCTGTTGATCCTCTTGCCAAACCCTGTAACAACTCATTAGAAATCATAGCCATCAACAAATTTCCAATTCCCAAGAGCTTCAATCTCTGATACCAAATGATGAAAACTTATCTTACACAGCTCTGAAACCATCATATTTTGAGCTAACTTCAAATTACATGCCTATTAGTCAAGCATTCCTTGTAGCCCTATTTTCCCTATTTATTGGCCATAACTCTTTTTAAGTTAACTCAATCATGAAAGTAAAACCATTTATGGATACCCATTACGCCCTTTTATAACATAATAAAAAATATCCTAAGGTTACTTTGTACGGAATTATACTTTCTTCTTTAAGCCCTATTCCAATTAGCCCTCCTTTAATGCAAAACCCCTTGTCCAGAGTGATGTACAGACTTTATAAGCAAAAAAACCATCATTCCAGATACCCATTGTCTTTTTACAGGTTAATCAATCATTTTTTAGTGCACTTCTTTAGATAAATTCACTTTTCCTATATTGGCCTATGCTCTTTCCTTCACATACACCTAGGATCCACTTGGCAATTGTTATTTTACATAATTATCCATACTGTAGCACCTTGAAACAATTTCCAACAGGTTTTTAACATCATCAAGTGTCAAATTCAAAAGTTTCAAGAGGTTTCAATCATTAAAACTCATTTTGAGGACTAGAAGCTAAATCAGGATTTTCCCTTGGACAGTCACAGGCCGAGAGCTAATTATTTTTTCTGGGTGTGTTTTAGATAGTTTCAAGGGTTCTAATCACTTGTATAGGGTCTTTTTTAACCCAATACACCTTCTCCAATAATCATCCAAGTCATATCAATCTTTTGTACCTTCCAATGCTTAACATTTCAATGTCTTTTGACTGTATTTGTATGACAGTTACAGGGTTCTTGGTTTTCTCCTCTAACACAATGATCAACAGGGTTCCAGGGTATGTATGAACATTTCAATATCTTAAATTATTTCTCCATTCCATACTCATATCAAGGGATGAGTTTATCAATCCATTTGCCTTGCAAAACATGCAAATGTCTTATCATTGTCTATAAACTGTCACCTACAGGCCTGAATTCCAACTGTGGAGTTTTTGGACATTAAAGGGGTTTCTAAACCTGTTTCTTCCTATCTTAAGTTCATACCTGCCTCAGGGACCTATTTCCATACCATTTTCAACTCCATCCAAACATTTTCATGTGGATTTTACCTTAGACAATGAGCTGTATTTTTAAATTCCTGGATATCTAGTTTAGGCCTGTTTAGGCTTCTTATACATTCAAAGTACTTTTAAGACCTCTTGTTCACAGAATATTAGTTTAAAATCATTCTCAACATGCCAAATAACCAGTTTACATGTAATTTCCTCAATGTTCTATAGAAAACCATCATTCATATACATTCACATATACACACACAGGCCTGTCACCAGAATTTTCATAACATAATCACATGAAGCAAAACATTCATTCTTTCATAGATCAAATAAGAAACTTATAGTTCAATATCAAATGTTCCATGGCTTCCAAATCCTTTTCTATTCCTTCACACATTCTTCACATCAAATTTTCTCCTTTTTCCTTAACCTTATCATCTCTTGAGTGAGGTCCTCCCTCACTAATTTTCCTCTCTATCCTTCATTCTTTCTTCTTTCTCTTGAATGAGAGGACTTTTCCTCTCTATCCTTCTCCACTTCTACGCCCCTCTCATCCTCTCTTCTCTTCTCTCTTTTTTCTCATTAATGAATTCTTCTTTGTTTTTCTTTCTTTTCAAGAATCTCTCTTCCAACTTCTATGCCCAAATTGGGCTTAAGGCAACAAAAGACTGTTTTTAAGTTTTAACAATTTACTAAGGTTGAAAATAGTTTCAACCATTTCCCCTTTATTTCCTCAACAATCTAACAATCACTTTTCACCTTTTTACTTTCACTTTTTGATAATTACATTTACCTTGAAGGTGAAATTTTGAAATCTCACAATTTGGAAGGAAAACCAAAATTTGAATTTTTACACTAGAATTTGAAGCTTTTGTAGATGCTCCTGCATCAATATTCCTACGTCTTACCTTGGAATGTTTTTATTCAAAGGAAGTATGAAATCCAACATATGGTATTTGTTGATTAATATATTGTAATTCGAGGTATCTAGTTGGAAATGATTTATATTAATCCAAGATGGTAAACTCTAATTGTTTGAAATATCCCTCCAAATAATATAAATTTTATTCATGCCCATCTTTATAATACCAAAAAATATTGCAGATAAAATTGAGAAAATTTAGAAGTGATTCTTTTGGTTAGGGTATGAAGAGAAAAAGAGGATATTCATGGTTTCTTGGACATGGTTTGTCTTCCCAAACTTCATGGGGGTGTGTAAAATGAGGGTTATGAATAATTATTTGATATAAAATTTAGGATCGAGATTTTAAAAGAGGATAAACAATAGACTAATATTCTCAAAGCTATATCCCTGGATAAAAATAAGGTAGAATGCTTATTAATAATAAAGGCCTTACCTCATGGATCATGGTTTTATAAAAACATTGTAAAATCCATGAAATTAATATGGAAAGGAATTAAATGTAACATTGGATCAACATTAAAAAAATCCCTTTTCTAGGATGATACTTGGTTAAGTAACATTATGCTAAGCTCTTTTAGTCCTTTAGATCAACTCAGACTAGTTTTCAAGCATGAGATGGGTTAAAGTATGAAGGACTACTTTGAATTCATCTTATATGGTAGATCCTAGAGTAGCATAGTTCAAAATTCTCTTTATTAATATGTTGATGCTAATATAAGAGCCTTAAATGAGACCCTTAAAGGATATCATGTTATCTTGCTTGATAGAGAAGATGAGCTAGTATGGGTTACTACTAAGTACATGAATTATAGTGTAAAATAATGATACAATTGTTTCACTCAAATTTCACTATTGTTCAAAAGAAGGTAGTAAAACTAGAAATATCGGTTATGGTATAAATACTTGATAAAAGGTGCATGCATTAAATCAAAAGATTATGAAGAACTCCTCTTTGTCTAGGGAGGAAAACCTATAGATAAGATAACACTAAAGTAAATTTATTTGTTAGACAAGTAGTTAGGTGGATTTCCTAGTGATGGCTAGATCTCAGAAGTGTGGGCTTTCTTAGGGGTTTTTAATCCATTATTTTTAAAGCAATTAAGCTTATAAAACTGAATAAAAGGTACTTACATCAATAATCAAAAGATATTTGAAAATGAATAACAAGGATATGCTTGATAAAGTAGATAGACTAGAAATGACCTAATTAGTGAGAAACCGATTAGTACTAGTGGGTAGAGTTCTAATTTAGGGAATATGGTAGAGTTTAGAGAATAGGTAGAAACTCAGGAAGAAGGATCTAGTTGGAAAACAAAGGGAATTTTAGCTTGCTAGTTTTTAACCTGCCATAGGTGATCGTCAATGGTTGGGGTGACCATTAGTGGTTAGGCCTAATTATTGATGGTTAAGTAACAATCGATGGTTGACTATCCAATTCTAGACTTATCAACAGCTAGTGATGGGATTCAAGAAATGAATCTCAAGAGTTTGGTGTAGGGTCTATTAATTATGAAAATGGATAAAAAATATATAAATGGTAGTAATCAAGTATTTGACTTACCAAAAATGGATTGGTTGATTGGTAGATGATGTTGATTCATAGGTGGAATCTGGTTCAATTTTGGTAGAATGAAAGTGTTTGGAAACTTGATTTGAGAGGAAATGGTAGATTAGCTCTCTCAAATAGATGGCCGATGATGCTTGATAATGCTAGATGACCTAAAAGAAGAAAAACTCTGAGTACCTAAGCTCTTGATAATAGTTGTATATGGGTTGATCTCTTACTACTCTCCTCTTCTTATAGGTAAAGTCCACAGGCTGAAGTGGAAGTTTAAGAGGTGATTCTAATTATAAATTTCTCATGTAAGGTCTCACAGGAGGATTTTCACAAATTATATTTATAAAATTTAAGTGGTCATTTGTTGGTGTTTACATGCTTGTTTGCATGGAAAAGTCTAGGTGATGGGAACTGATCATCGATGGATAGACTAACCATCAATGGTTAGACTAACCATTGATGGTTAGACTGACTGTCAATGATTAGCTTGACCATCAAGGCTAACAGTAAAAAGTGGGTAAAAAGGGTGTTTTAGTCTTGATTAGCTAATTAGTTAAAAAAATGGGTTTTGGTTCATTTAAAGGGTCTAAGGAGTTGATTAGGGGTTTGATAGTCAAAATCTGATGTGCAAGATTTTGGTGTCTACATTTACCCCTTTTTGTTACATGGCTTGAATCGATAGGCTACAAAATAAAAATAGAAGCTAGGTAAGGTCAAAATTACCCTAATTTTAGGAGGCATTCCCCCTCAAACTAGGAGGTGATGAGGTAAAATTAAATTGGGTCAGGGTTTGATAGATAAGTAGGTGGATTGATGAGGTTGGGCATTTATAATGTATAGTTAGTGTACAAAATGCTATTAAGTGTGATAGTCAAAAATCACACAAAGACTAAAGTTGCCAATGTTTGGTAGAAGTAAAGGTTATGATAAGAAGACAAGTGACCAATGTAATGTGAAACTTCTATAGGCATGGTAGTGGGATACACCTGTTAGTCTCTAAAGTAGGTCTAATGTTTTTATGGATATCCAAGGTAGCAAGTAACCTCATGGAAAACACTAATAGGTTGAGTGTTTCTGGTATCTGAAGTAGGAAGTGTTCCCAAAAAGACACAAATGTGTAAGTTTATGCATGAGGTGGTGTAAAAATGTGTATATATAACATGGTAAAGTTTCCTGGTGTGGTCAAAATGACCAAGCATGGGTAGCACAAATTATGCAAAAAAATTGAGGCAAAAATGATCAACATTGAGGTGGATGTAGGAAAATGGGTGGGTGTGGGTGGGGATGACCGAGTTGACTCTATATGCACTAGTCAAGTAGACGCTACCTACGAAGGTGAGGGGATGTAAAAACCCACCTCATCTTTAGGCCAAATGTAGTTCTAGTTTAGAGAGGTAGTATATTTTTTAAGAAAAAAGGGTAAGGTAGGTGTTAAAAATAGGTAGTTAAGGAATGGGATGTCTAAAAATATCCTGGGTAACATGATGTTAAAGGTAAGATGAGGTGGAATAAGGGATAGTTGAATAAGTATGATGAAAAAGTGTGGGTGTTAGTGTAGTGTGGGGACCTTAACTATCGATGATTAGGGTTGACCATTGATGGTTAGGTAACCATCGATGGTCAGGGTGAAACCCTAAAACCATGGAGGATAAAAGGTAGAAAGTAAAAGGTTATTATTATTGTGTGTTTATTTTACTCCTCATTTTTGGTGCTTTCATTTTCCATTGGAAGATTTTGTTTTTAGTTGACTTTGAGATAGGGGTTTCTCTTGTGATTATAGAATTTCATGTGTGGGACCACTGATGAGTGAGATGGATAGAGGATGAGGGCACAACCAAGTGGAGGGACATGGGCTTCATCCATGACATAGGTCTCAGAATGAGGTATGGGGTGTTTTAAATTTGTTATTATTGGTAAAAAAGTGATTGGGTAAATGTGAAAATGAATTTAGTAAATGATATAGGTAAAATTTGAGGGTTAAGTTTAGGGTTTTTACATGGGAATGCCCTAGATTTGGATTTAGGTTAAAATTGGTGAAATCAGAGAATTGGGGTGGATGAAAAGATAGGTAGAGTATGGGAATGTAGTGTAGATTCATGTTAGTTGTGAAATTTTGACTATAGGGATGGTTAGGTTATGAAGGGTTATATCCTAATGGTATGTAGTGACCATCATCAGTCACTCTGACTATCGACAATCAAGGGTTTAAGTCAAAAAGTGCCTAGGGGACCATTGATAGTTGGCCTTGTTAAAAAAAATGTTTTGTTTGTATGAGCTTAAGTGTGAAATAGGGGGTGAGTATAATATTAGGAGGAAACATAAGGTGTTTATGCCTTGAGGATGCCTAAAAATTTTAAGATAGGATATGGTAAAATGTAAAATAGGATTATAGCTCAGGTGAATTCTTACTAATAGGATAATTGGTAGATATAATTCTATTTGTAAATATGATAAGATGATAGAATTAATAGATAGTGGTTTTAGGCATATGTGGTAAGATGTTCAATGAAATGTAGACTTGAGAGTAGATTAACCTGAGAGATCACATTCTCATACTCTTTATGTGGGTATGATATGTGATGAGTGATGAGGAGTGGAGACACATGGAGGTCATAGGCTTAGGATCAATATGGCATTATTAGCACATGGTTCAAGATCTTGGGATGTTGGTGCACTGATCAAGAGATGGGACCCAATGACCAACACATTTTGGTTGTTAACATGTGAGATCATGATACTACTAGAGGATGTTATGAGGATCACTCAGTTACCCATCCATGGGGATATAATATACCATATAGAGAGAAAGGAGTAGGACTACTATATAGATTGGATTTATGGTGATGATCAGAGATAGGCAAAGTTCCATGTAGGTGGTTTTAGGTATGGTCTTATGTATCAACTCATTCTTGATGATAGGTGCCTAACTATGATGATGATGATGATGGCTTTGATGATCTTCATGCTTCTAGATTCAATTGGTGGATGGTTTCCATATGTGTTGCTTAGCATGATAGTCAAGATGATCCTGGGGAGGACTATGTTTAGCTAGGCACATGTGTTACTAGTATAGGTATACAAGGAGATGTGGGATTTTAGGGCATATCGATGCTATGAGATCAGCATCATTTTAGTGTTAAATTACTAGGCATATGAGTATATCAAGGTATTGATACCCCTAGGTGTACCCAATGATACTTATACACTAACAAATTATGTGGTTGGTTTTATGCAATGGAAGAGGTCATCTGCCTACATAGGAGCAAGAGGTAGGGTGAGGGATATGGATTGGTTTTGAGATGCTCTTGAGGTTTTGGTGCCTAGGGATGTGATATGGTGGCTTTATGTTGGATGGCCACAGTGGGCAGGGATGAGGTATCATATGATAGGGTTATAGATCTAGTGCTAGATATATGGCCAACAAGAGATGGAGACAAAGATGATCCCTTCTGACTGTGTACAGAGATAGTTCAGGATTGTATAGGGGATTCTTGGTGACATGATGTAGTACTAAAGGGAGGAGGGAGAGTTACTACTACTAGAGCCCCAACCTATATACATAGTTTGGGATTTTGAGGATTTGTCAATAGGGGCTCACATTAATGATGTGAGGATTGATGATGGGTATACTAGGGGCATCAAGCCATAGATGTGGATCCAACATAGGTATAGGCATAGGCACAGGGTGGCCTTTAAGTAGTGGCAGCTTTAGTAGTGGCCTAGGCACATGTTGCCATACTACAAGGATAGGTGGTGGCATTATAGGGCCAGGTGGCCACTATGACAAGAGAGAGGGATTAGGTGCAAGTGTAGGTGACTACTTTATAGGCATAGGTAGTGACATTATAGGGTCAAATTTGTGTTATTAAAGGGAATATTAGTGTAGGAAAAGTGGGTGTTGTTATAAGAGGGTTGATAGATGCAGTACTATGGTCACTGTACTTGGCCATGATCTAGGAGTTTTACTATAATGAGGTAATGGTATTGGAGAAGTTACCCCATGCTATGAGATTTATAGAGTATAGGGATATCTTGGGTGGTGGAGAAATAATAACTACTCCTAGTCAATGGGCATCCATATTTGGCTATACAAGGGTCCCAAGGGGGCCACCAATAGGTACAAGTCCTGATGGTGCCAGTGGTAGTGGTCAAAGTACCCTAGGGGATTGATATTTATGAGATATGATATTTAGATATGATTTTGATTCCAACGTACTTGCTGATGTAGAGATATGTATATTATTTTGAGAGAGAGAGAGATACCTACTTATTTATGTATTTACCATCTAGATTCTACTTCATATATAATCATGGGTTTTATTTATATTGTGATGATGCTTATTTGATTGCCATGTTTATGGTAGATTGATCTAGCTAGGCATGTGTTGAGATAGCGGTAGTTTATTTTAATGATATGTGATGATGATGATGTGGTATTATTATGATGGACATGTAAGGGTAGATATTAATTGTTTCATTCATACATGAGTGCTTTGATTTTGACATGGTATATGGATGTTTAATATCATGTGATGTGAATGATATGATTATGATAAGATTGATGGATTTTATGATATTTGTATACATGTAAATTGTAAAGAATCCTAATGGGTTTTGATTTTGATTTCATTTAATGGATATGGATATGAAAAGTTCTTTGTATTTTATTGGTGTACATGTAGGATGTCTCACATGATAGAAAACTAGAGGGATGTTTTTGATTTGATGTGATATGATGTTATTTATTAGTACTTTTGATGAAGATAGATGGTATAGATGCTAATGGTTTGTTATAATTGATGTTGATTTTGCTTTTTTATTGGAAAATACTGATATAAAACTCAAAGGTCAAATTGGGCTTAGCAAAAATGAGCCTATAACACACTTCACATTAGCATGTTTTAGTTATATAAAGTAGGTATCCTAATCACTACATATCAAGTGAGCTCATAGTCCCACACATATATGATAGATGAGGGGAGAATGGATGATATTTAAACTTATAAGAAATAATAGTATGTCTTTCATATAGGTATCCCAAGAAGCAGGGTAAATAAGTCTATGCAATAATATATACAAAATGTAGACTGATCAATGTGGGAAGTCTATGAAGGAGGGCCTATTGTGGCATTCCTTACGTGATTTTGATTTTTCATGAGAGCCAATTGTGGCTTTAAAAATTTTAGATATCTTTTGCTTGAGGGTCTTGTGATATTTTACTTGTATGTTTGTGATTTTAAGGAAGTTGATCGATGTGGGAAGCTTCCAAAATTTTCTAGCATTTTGACAAATGTTTTTTGTGTTTTAGCCATCCTTTGAGGGAGTTGTCTAATGTTTATAATTCCAAAATGCTTTTGATAGTTGTTCTTCAAGGGAGCAGTCCACCTTACGTTTATAATTTCAAATTTTCCAATAACTATCCTTCAAGGGAGTAGTCTATGGTTGTTATAGATTGACCCATGATATAGTGATTTTGCTTTTGGTTTTACTTGTTCTTGATTTTGATTTTTTATATTTTGATTTGACAAAGACTTGTTTACACATGGTAAAAGGATTACTTTTATGAAGTCAAAACTATGCTTTCATAAAATTTCAGTAGGTAAAAGGATTACAGAGACAATAACCATAGAAACCACCCTTTAGAGGAAGAGGAAGTGCTATGAGAATGATGCCTTAGGTAGAGCCATGGTACCCAAAGTTTAAGATTATGGCATGTTTTTGTGATAAATAATCACATGATTTAGTTTTAGTTAGTTGTCCCTAGAAGAGGGAGATGTATGTGGTATGCAAGGGACGAGCTTAAGTTAGACAAATAGTGTTATGAAGTTCCTTCGTTCAACAATAGAAAGGTTGTAGATGCGAAGCATTAAGAGACTCAAGTTATGGGTGTCCTTCAAGAGAGGACAATTAGTAAGCTATTGATCCATACTTATGGGTTATGATGTAGGGTTTAAGCCAATTAAAAATAAATTTGCCTTGCTTACTATTCTCCATATTTGTGACATGGTTATTTTCCTTTAGGACAAGATTTCCAACATTAAATTCCCATGCTTTGAGGTGTTTGTTATAGACACATTTAACATGCTCTTGGTAGACATGAAGATGGGTGAGATCAGCTAAATGACATTCATCCAATAGTTCAAGTTGAGCTAACCATTCTTGATGATAGTCATCTTTAGAGATGAGGTCTCACAGAGATATGTGGAGAGATGGAATTTTGACCTTGAGAGGGAGTATAACCTCTATTCCAAAGACAAGTGATAAAGGTGTAGCACCCATAAGGGTTTTAATGTTGGTATGATAAGCCCATAAAGTGAAGGGAATATGTAAGTGCCAATCTCATCCTGAGGCATTGACCATTTTGGTGAGCATATTGTTAAGGTTTTTAGTGGAGGCCTCAACTTGTCCATTTTCTTGTGGATGATAAGGTGATGAAAAATTGAGTTTGATGCCAAATGAGTCACAAAGAGCTTAAACTTGCTTATTTTTGAAAGATTTGTCATTATCGATGATAATTTTATGGGGAATACCAAATCAACAAATGCTATGGTGATTGATGAAATCAATGATTTTATCAGCTTTAGTTGAGATAAGAGGGTTTGCTTCTACCCAATTGTAAAATATTTAGTGGTGGTGATGATGCATTGATTCCATTGTGAAGAATGGGAATTAATTTCCCCAATAAGGTCCAAGCCCCATTATGAGAAAGGCAAAAAGTCCTTAGACACTTGAAGACTATTGCTTGGTGCATGATGAAAGTTAGTATGTTGTTGACATTTGACACACTTTTTTACATAATAACAATAGTCTTGGTTGAGGGAAGGCCAATAATATCCAAGGTGAAGGATACGTTTAGTAATAGAAAGACCACTAAAGTGCCCTCCATGAACTCCATCATGTGTTTCTTTGATAGCATGAGAGGCTTCATGACTTTGTAGGAAACAAAAGAGAAGGACATCAAAGCCACACTTGTAAAGGATGCCTCTGAGTGTGGTGTAATGGGAGGTGCCCTGAATAAATGCTCTACAAGCATTTCTAGAAAGATTAGGGGGAATGGTGGCACTGTTAAAATAGTCAAAAGTTTGCTGGTACCAATGGTTAGTTGGGATATCTATTACAATAAAGATGGTAGGAGAGCTAGGTTTGATGAAGGATGGCTTGGTAAGGTAGTAGAAAATAATGGATAATTTAGATTCTAAAGGTGTAAATTAGATTTGGGAATCAAGGGAATCCATTGTATCAGCAAACTTGTTCATGATTGAGGGGTAGTTTGGGTCAAGTAGTGTTTAAATTACATCAATAATACATTAGCTAGGTGTTTGTATTGTTATAAAACATCATTTTTACACTATTATATACCATTTATTTGGTTAACCACAAGTTGGGAATCACCAAAGATATTGATTGTTTTGACTCCCAAGGCTAAGGCAGTTTGCAGACCTATTACTAGGGCTTCATATTCAACCATGTTATTGGTACATTCAAATTCAAGATTAAAAGATAAAGATAAGGGATCACCGTCAAAGGGAATTAGGATAATTATTTCCCCTCCACCATGTTGTCATTTGGATCCATAAAATAACATGGTAACTTGGTAGGTAAAATCTACCTGAGAGAGGGTAGTGATATTCTCATCAGGGAATTCCAAAGGAGGAGGGTAGGTATCAGATAGAGGGGCATCAACAAGTTGATCAGTTATCACCTATCCCTTTAGTGACTTTTTTGAAGAAACTCAAGATTAAATTTAGCCAAAATCATAAACCACTTAGCCATTCATTAGTTTTGATAAGGCCTAGAGTGCATATACTTGAGTGGGTTGATATTAGTAATGATGAACATTTTATGGTTAAGGAGGTAGTGATGAAGCTTGGTAGCCACAAAAACTAGTGCAAGACAAAGTTTCTCAATATGGTTATACCAAGTTTCATAGTTAATAGGTGTCGAGTGATATAATATATAGCTTTTTATTTATGTTGGTCATTTTAATGTGCAAGCATTGCTCCTAGGTAGTGGTTAGTGGCTAAAATATACATGTAGAAAGGTTCTTCATCTTATGGTGGAATAAGAATTGGTGGGGAGAGGAGATAGTCTTTAAGTGAATTGAAGGCCTTTTTATAATCTTTCCCCCACCTAAAAGAGGTATCCTTCTTAATAAGCTGATGAAAAGGTTGGTAACGGTCAGATAGTTGAGAAATGAAATACCGAATGGATTGGAGTTTCCTATAAAGGATATAGAGTTGTTTAAGGTTAACAGGGGGGTATTTCTAAGATTGCTTTAACTTTTATTGGGTTAACTTCAATTCTATGAAAAGATATGAAAGATACACTTCTTGGGGTTTAGGTGAACATGGTAGTGGATAAGGTGCTCAAAAATGATTTTAAGAATAGTCAGGTGATCCTTTCGAAGCTTTAATTTGCTAAGAAGGTCATCCACATAGTCTTCCACAATTTTGTGGATAATTTCATGAAAGATATATCATTGCACGTTGGTAGGTTGCACTAGTGTTCTTTAAACCAAAAGGCATAACCCTTTAGCAAAAAGTTCCCCAAGGGGTAATAAAAGTTATTTTGTGTTGATCTTCAAGGGCAATCAAGATTTGGTTATAGCCTAAGAATCAATCCATGAGTGAAATCATTTCATGACTAGCTGTAAGATCAATGAGTTGGTCAATGTTAGGTAGATAAAGTCATCCTTTGGGCAAGTGAGGTTAAGATCTTGAAAGTCATCACAAATGTGAAGTCCCCTAATGGCTTTGGTAACTTGGGTGATATTAGAAACCCATTGGGGATAATCAATAGCTTGGATAAAATCAATAGAGATGAGCTATTGGAGTTCCTCCTTTATAAGGAGATATATGTGAGGGTGCATTCATCAAAGCTTTTGTCAAATGGGCTTAACATCATAATGAGTGAAAATCTTATGGGCAGTGATGGTAGGGCCAATCCTAGGCATGTCAATGTATGACCAATAAAATTCAATGTTTCATACGTGAAGAAAGGTAGAAAAGTCTTGGTTTTTTATAAAATCCAAGGATTTCCCAATTTTCATGAGTATTGGGCTCTCATCGATACCCAAAATGATATCCATTGTGGATTCATTTAGCATAGTGGAAGTTTTATGAGGGAGATATTTGTAGATGGAATGATCTTTTGCACTGAGGTAAGTGAGGATAGAATGATCATCTTCACACTAGATGGTGTGAATAGTAGGAGAGTCCTTTGTGATGAGTTTAAGATGTGTGAGAGGAAGAGTTATAGTATCCTTAGATTTTTGATAGGTCAGGGTTCCTAGGCTAATCATCGAGATGAAAAAAAATTTGGGTGAGATGATATCATCATCCTCACTTAGAGGTGGAGGTAAACAAGATGGGGGAGAAACTGCTTCTCCCTCAATGGTAGGGGGAGATTGCATGGTTTTCTTCTTTGGCAAGATAAAAATGATCCCAAGCTTCTCGTGTGGTTTTCAATTTTCAATTGAGGTGATCTCATGGGGGCCATACTTGTATTTGCCCAAAATAAACCCATTTTAGGCACACCTATGAAGTTATATCTTGGCAAAGGAGTGGTTTTCTAAATAAGAAAAGCTATTAGTATATGGGTGAGGATAGAAGGTGTTGATGGTGCTTGCCAAAGGCTTATCAACTCCTACATAGATAAAATGGGTTTGACAAGAGGGAGGTCTAAGAGGTGTGATTGCTTCTAGATTAGGATCATACCCTAGTTAGTTAGAAAGTTGCCCATACTCATGAGGGGTAGGGAAAGCATCAAGATCCAAGAGGCAATATTTTCCTAAAAAAAGATGCTGGAAGGTTGATTCCAAGGAATTGATTATTGGTATTTTCTTGAAGGAAAGAGATGTGCTGGTAGATGCTTCATGAGAAGAGGAAGAAATGGTTTCTTCAATAGGTGATGGAAGTAGATTTGGTTTGGTTGAAGATTTGGTAGAGGGTGGTAAAAGAATGTCATTAAGGTGATACATCATATTACATGTTGTAAAAGGGCTTGGGTCAGCTTGTATAGTAATCACTTGTCCCTCATATTCAAATTTAACATAATGATGTAGGGTAGAGGGGACACAAGCCATGGATTAGATCTAAGTTCATCCAAGTAGGACATTTTACTAAAATTCACCCTCAACCACATAGAAACGTTTAGGGAGCATACATGGTCCTAAATGAATATGGAGGATAATAGTTCTTAGGCTAGTAGACATGATGTTATTGAAATACTAAAGTATAGTATAGGTATTGAATACGATGTTGGTAGATAGATTGAGTTGGTTATAGGCATGGAATGAGATGATATTTATACTAGCCCCAACATCAATCATAATTCGCTTAATGTGGGTTTGGTCAATGTAGGTAGTGATAAAGAGAGGAAGATTAGGGTCCTCAAGATGGGTAGAAGGTATCTCCTAGTCTTTAAAGGTAACAAGAGTTGAGAGTTGTAGAGTGCCAACAAAGGCCTCAATAGGTTGGGCATCACTAGGCCAAACCTCAATGGCTTATAAGGCCTCAATTAGTGCTTGGTGATGATGAGGCGAGGTGGAAATAAGTTCATAAAAACTCATCTTGGAAGGGGTTTGGTGTAGATATTTAAGGACCACTTTCCTAATTGATTCAAAAGGGTTTGATTTAGTGGTACCCAAGATAGTTATTTTAGGTTGGGGTGATGGTAAAAAGGTGTGGGTTTGGTTAGGTTAAGAGGTGGAAGATGGGTGTGTCCAAGGAATGGAAATTTTAGCTTTATCCTTATCCTTATATTGTGTTCATGTAATAACATTAATAGTGTGGGAAGGGGGGGTGGTATATGATTGGTTTGGTTTCTCATCACTTTTAGGTGAGAGTGAGGAGGTGGGTGAGATTTGGGCTATGGTTAGTTGCTGAAGTGACAAAAGGGTAATCAAAAGTTCATCTAATAATAAAGTATCTTCCTAATAAAGCTGATGGACAATACTTTAGAGAGCCTTGTAGTTATCCATGTCATGTTCTACGGTTTGATAGGAGGAGAATATTTGAATATCATTAAACTAGGTTGGTTTGGGGTGAGAGGGGTCAAAAGGTCTGATGGGTTGAAGGCTTAAGGTAGAGATTCACAATAACCTATGTAAAATGGTTGAATAGGATTTGACATAAGGTGATGACATACTCAGAGGGGGAGGTTTTACAAAAGTAGGCCTCCTCATGGGGGAGTAGGTTTTGGGTTAGTTTTGGTAGTTGGTCTCAACAAGGTTGGTGGGTAGATGCTCTACTGGAGATAAATGGTCAAGAGGTAGAAGGTATAAAAGATGAAGTTTTAGCATAGATGGGAGGGTAGAAGCAACTAGGTTATCTAGGAAAGAGGGCTTTCTAGAGGTATTGGTGGATGTTGTTATAGAAAAGGGGGTAGGTTTTCTAGATGAAGAATAGGTAATTGGGATGGTGGAGGGATGGGGTCCCAAAATAGAAGGTAATTGGGAAAGGAGTTATTTAGAATTGATGTGTGGTTTGGTCTTGGGTAATTTTGTGTTCATGGCTACTTTGTTTGGTAATTTATTGGTCAAGGTAGATAGAGAAAGATCCAATTTTAAAGGTAGGTGTCTAATACTAGGTGTAGGAAGGATTCTTAAGGTTGGGGTAGATTTCATGAGGAGGGCATGGGATGATTTGGGTAGAGGTGGGTGAAATGGCCCTATCATGACTTCTTTGAAAGAGGAAGGTGATGGATCTACAATGGGTACAAATATGTTGGGAGATTTCTTTGTTAGGGGAGACCTAGATGATGCCAAGAGGTGGCTCTATCCATGTTAGGCTGAGAGAGAAAGTCTAGTTTTTGAAATAATTGAGAAAAAGGTTTATGTACTAGTTTCATAAATTGGGCAATTGGTTTAAAATAAAGTATGATAGGAGGAAGAGAAGAAAGAGGGGTAATCTCATCCTTATCTTCATCTAAAGGGGAGATGGTTGGTGGAGGAAGGTCATGGGTTGATGCTTCTTCTTTAGGAACAACATCCATAGGAGGGATGATTGGTTGATTGGTTGGAGGTGGTGTGGTTATGATTGGCTTATTAGGTAAATCTATTGATAGAGGTTTCAGGGATGCCATGACCTTTATGAATGAATCCATGGTAAATGGTAGATCCTTGATGTTAATTTTTGACTCTAGGGAAGGTGGCTACTTTTCATTACTCAAAGGAGTAGGTAAAGTTGTTGGGGAGGTAGTTGGTTCAATCATAATTGGAGTATCAAGAATGATATTAACTATATGAGTGTCTTGGGAGCATTATACTTGGTTGCTTTCTTATTTTGATGGAGGGTGACTGGGAAAAGGTTTCTTGAAGATATCAAGAGCCTAGTTCTGAGGTGAATTGGGATTATCAAAGACAAGTTCCCCCTTTTTAATATGGGATTGGACAATGCCTTTAAAGTTATTACACCTACTAACATCATGCCTAACTACACGATGGAAAGAACAAAGATCATTCTCATTATACTAGCTTGGAGGAGGATGAGAAGAATCAAATTATTGTGGGGGTTTAATTGGTAGAATATGTATAAGATTGGATTTCAATAGTTTGTCTAAAACTGAGGCATAAGATTCTCCCAATGGGGTAAATTTCTTTGGTTTGTTTTGGTTTGGATTTCACATGTTTTGTTTTCAAAGATTAGAAGAGTTTTGTTGAATGATATTTGGTGGAGGAGCTATTTTAAGGACAACTATATTCATAGTTGCCTTGACTTTGGTTCCCATATTGGTTTGGTTACCATGTTTAGAAGAATAAGTATCATTGGTTTTGAAGGAATAATTTTTGTTATGTAACTTCAATTTACCTTCATCTATGGCTCTATTTTCCAATTTGCATGTCATGGCAAAGGCTTCATCAAAAGTTCTAAAACTCTAGACATGCAGGGTTAAAGATATGTGCTTTGCACAAGAATGAGCAAAGAGTTTGATCAGTTGTATTTGAGGTAGATAAAATGATAATTAGTTGATGAGACTTCTCCAAGGAGCTACGAAATTAGCTAGAGACTCATATTTGAATTGGTGGATGGCATAAAGATCAATAATTGAGACCTTCTTAGATATGTTGATGGAGAAATGGTCTAAAAGAATTTAAGCTAATTGGTTGAAAGAAAATATATAATGTTTGGTAATGGCACTATACCAGTCTAATGTTGGGATAAAAAGTGACATAAGAAATGTGTGTAAAAGAAAAGCATCATTGTAAGCAATCTTGTAATATGAATGACTAAATGCTCTTAAATGCTAGTAGGGATCTTATTTACTATTGAATTTAGTAAATTTAGGAAGTCCCCATTGGGTTGGATATGGTTTGATAGGGACTGAAGGATGAATCGGTTCATTATAGATTTGATCATAGGACAAGAGATTATGGGGTCAAAAAATGGATGACTCTAGGTTTGTCATCTTGTCCATGATCATTTTCATTAGATCCATTTGTGGTGGTGGACCTAGAGGATTGTAGGTCACAAATTTTTGTTGAGAGGGGATAATATATTGATAATTCATTGATGGTTGGTAGATTTCCCCATATTGATAGGTAGGTATAGACGGTTGGGTTGAAGGTATATGAGGATAGGTAATAGTTGGTGGTTGAGTGATGTGGGAATCTCCTTGTGGGTTAGAGACATATCCAAGATTGGGTATGGTTGGAAATTGTTGAGGGGTGATCATAGGTTGGGTGGAAGATATATAGAGGTAAGTGGTAGTTGGTGGTTGGGTAACATAGAGATGCCCTTGTAGGTTAGGGACATAACCTAGGTTAGATATGGTTGGTAATCAATGAGAGGTTATTGTAGGTTGGGTGGGAGTTATGGTTGCGTTAAAAATTAAGGGTGAGGTAGTGACTTTGGTACAAGTAGGAGGTGTAGTGGTAGGTATGGTCATTGCCATATTCTAGAGAGGGGTAGTGATTAATAGATTGAGGTTGGTAAAAGGAGGGTTTGACCTACCAATGGTAGGCACTCCCAAGGTAGAGGAGTCAATGGTAGGGGTAGAAGGTGTAATGGAAATAGTTAGTTAGATGGGTTGATTTTCCCCCATGGTGTCAAAGGGGTTGGTGGATATAGACATTTGGGTAGCTAAAGGTTGGGTAGTAATAGTAGATACTGAAGGATCTAACATCAAGTAGGATGGCATGCCATAAATAAGCTCTATAGGTGGGGTTGAGATAGGGGTTTTGTGATGTAAAGTATTATGATAATGTCGTAAGGTGATTGGGTTGTTATCCAAAAGGGAAGCAAAGTCAGAATCCCCTTAAGGAACAATCTCAAGGATATGGGAAGGTTCAAAATGGTGAGATGAACTCTCTACATCTGATCAATAGTCATCCATGGAAGAGGACGTGGAATAAACTGGGTAGTCTATAAATGGATCTTGACTTGCTAATTTTTTTTGTTGTTGCCAGGTAAGTACCATATAAGGCTATAAGAGAAGTACCAATAGATGATTTCATAATTTAACACAAAGAAAGCAAAAGAAAAACCCAATGAAAATTCAACACACACTAAGGTAATTAAAATCTTGTGATTGATTAATTATCTCATTGTTTGGCTTATTCCTTAATGTGAAGAATGTGTAGTAGATTGGTTTGTATATCAGGTACTAGATAAGCAATCTAAAGATAGTTTTGAGTTAATTATAGTGTTTAAATAATTTGTGTTAAATTGGGTATGTGACCTTGTGCTTGGTACTTCATCCCCTCACTTCATGATCCTAAAGTTAAGTCAGGTCACTTATCCAATATATACCATTTATTTAGATCTTATAATCATCCATAGAATTGAGTGGGTCCCCCCCCATGGTGATGAAATCCAAGTAGGATCACCGAGTAGGTAAGGTGATCCACTGAGTGGTGAAATCCTAGTTAGGCCTTGACTCAAGTAAGTTATGATGTTTATTTGATTTTGTGATTTGGTTGTAACATAAATGGACTATGCTTAATCCTAATGCTATTTAATTAAACTAGGTGAGCTTATAAGAAACAAGCAATCAATGGATGTAGTAAGTTTTAAACTCAAATAAAATTTTCAAATTTCAATTATGAGCACATAGATAGAGATAAAAGGATACATATGTAGATAAAAATAAAACCAAAGTACGGACCCAAATCCCACTAGGTGTGCCAAAATGTTTCACTCATATTTTTCTATTATTCAAAAGAAGGTAGTAAAACTAGAAATATGGGCTATGGTCAAAATACCTGATAAAAGGTGTGCACATTGAATCAAAAGATTGTGATGAAATCCTCTTTGGATGGGGAGGAAAATTTGAAGATAAGACATCACTAAAGCAAATTTGTTCATTCGACAAGTAGTTAGGTGGATTTCCTAGTGCTAGCTAGATTTCAGAAGTGTGGGCTTCCTTAGGGGCTGTCAATCCACCATTTTAAAAACAATTAGGCTTATAAAACTGAATAAAAGGTACTTATGTCAATAATCAAAAGATATTTGAAATTGAATAACAAGGATATGCTTGATAAAGTAGATAGACTAGAAATGACCTAATTAGTGAGAAAATGATTAGTAGTAGTGGGTAGAGGTGTGATTCAGGGAATCTGGTAGAGTTTGGAGAATAGGAAGAAACTCAGGAAGAAGGATTTGGTTGGAAAAGAAATGGAATTTAAGCTTGATAGTTTTTAACTTACCATAAGGGACTATCAATAGTTGGGGTGACCATCAGTGGTTAAGCCTGACCATCGATGGTTAAGCAACTGTTGATGGTTGACTGTCCAATTTTGAACTTATCAACAACTAGTGATGGGATTCAAGAAACAAATCTCAAGAGTTTGGTGTAGGGTCTATTAATTGTGAAAAGGGATAAAAATAGATAAATGGAAGCAATTAAGTATTTGAATTACCAGAAATGGATTGGTTGATTTGTAGATGTTGTTGATTCATAGGTGGAACCTAGTTCAATTTTGGTAGAAAGACAGTGCTTAAAAACTTGATCTAAGAGGCAATGGTAGATTGGCTCTCTCAAATTGATGGTTGATGATGCTTGATAATGCTAGATGACCCATAATTAGAAAAACTCTAAGTACCTAAGCTCTTGATAACAATTTTAGATGGTTTGATCTCTTGTTGCTCTCCTCTTCTTATAGGTAAAGGCTAGAGGCTAAAGTGGAAGTTTGAGAGGTGATTCTAATTATAAATTGTTCATGCAAGGTCTCATAAGAATATTTTAAAAACTTATATTTAGAAATTTTAAGCATTCATTTGTTGGTATTTACATGCTTGTTTGCATGGAAAAGTCTAGGTAGTGGGGCCTAATCATTAATGGTTAGATTAACTGATCTGAAAACTGAAAATGTAAGTGTAGCACATTCAAATAACACACTATTTCATTTAAATGATCTAATTTTTATCAATTTTTCCTTTTAATTTTGTATAAATAAATTTAAAATAGAATTAAAATGAAGATCAAAACTAAAAAATAACAGATAAAATTAGAAGAATTCATGAATAAATTGATAACAGAGTTCAGCTTCAATAGCTTATGTCTCTGGGTACATTCAAAGTGAGGATTGTTTCCATTAATTTTTTGTAAAAAATGGCTTACAAAATTAATACAAGTCTTTAGTTCACCTTCTCTGGTCTCTACTTTCCTGTAAAAATATCTCTTAGACCTGTCAATAATGGCCCAAGGTCGTACAAGGCATAAATAATTTTCTAACCTTCTTAATTCTCTTACACAGTTGGTTGAATACTACCCTTCAAATGTAAATTCACTCCCTTTATAGCACTTATAAGCTCGTGGCTCAAGCGGTCAAGGCTTATTAATTTTGCATAAGAGGTGAAAGGTTCAAGGCATCAACCTTCCTTTTTGGGCACTTTTGTCTTATCCATTTATCCCACATTTGTTGTGTGAGAAGGGATTACATATTTTAAATAGGTTAGAAGCCTTCTTGATGAGTGCCGACATCCCTTTTGGGGGAGACTTAGGCACAATGCTTAGCATGATGCCTAACTTAGGCATTAAGCTTGGCTAAGCCTATACTTAGGCTAACGTGTGGAGATATGTGGCTTAGCATGTGGTGTTTGTGTGGCATGATAGGTTGGTGTGGTAGATTTGGTTTGCTGGACTCTTTACAAAGCTTTAATTATATATCCCACATTGATGGGGTTTGAGTAAATTTTGTGACTTAAATATAATGTTGCAAACAATAACATATGAAGTATAGGAGGCTAAGTCACCCCTCCACAAGAGTGTGTCGACCCTCGTTGAGGGCCCCCAATGAGAAAATAGTGCGGCCCCTAGATCCTCATATGACCACCTATCAAAGATCAGAGGCTACCAAACACCAAACTATTTTTTTTGCACAAATTCATATTGCCATGTGTCAAATGATTATTGGACCACTTGGCGTATTTGAACAATGCCACGTCACTTGTCGACATCCGTTATTTTCCTATTGTAAGAATACTTCAACAAGATATATCTCAAGCATCCAGACTCCATTTTGCATTCCATAAGAAGTGATGGAAAGCTCTCAATGAATTATTCGATGTGTAAGTGGTTTGACCAAAAATTGAAGACTTTCAAAATGGAATAGTACATGGATCCACCTAGATCATTCCTCCCCACTGGGAACTTTTGGACCTCTGAAAGTTGAAATTAATTGGTAATGAGGTGAGGGTATTTATCCCTCACCCTTCCAGCTTCCATCCATTTGGCCTTGTTTGGGTGCATCCCTTTTAGACCAACATGAAGATATTCAACATCACCTCTTTGTGAAGTCTGCACATTCTTGTCAAGAATAGTATCTTCTTCCAATTTGGTTAGATATTCAAGAGCAAAATCATCAATATAAAGAATGGATACACTTTCATCATGATCAATAATCATTTGAGGCTCATATAATTTTATATTTTCCACATTTATAAATGAATAAATATGCATGTAAGATGGTAAATCTAACTGGAAAGCATTTGTTCCAATTTTTTCCGTAATCTGAAATGGACCATACCAAATTGGTTTCAACTTTTTACCTTCACCTATCAGTGTTTCCTTACTAATGTGAAGACATACCATATCAGCTACAATAAATTGGTGATCAACACGATGTTTGTCATGTCTGGCTTTATACTTGGCTTGACTTTTCTCCAATTGAGTATGAATAGTCTGATGTATGAGTTATATTTGTTCAATGAACTTCCTAGCTTGAATGGCTTCTTTTGGTTCACCAACAGCTATATCCTCTCCATAGCAAACATCTAGAGGAGATTTAGGCAAGTATCCATAACAAACTTCAAATGGATATTTCATAGTAGAAGAATGAAGTGCCTGGTTATATGCATGTTGTATTTAACACAATTGTTCATCCCATAACTTTGTATGTTTATTTCTATAACCCCTAAGCAAATGTACCACAATGTGGTTCACAACCTTTGTTTGCCCATCATTTTGCAGATGAAATGCAGTGTTCTTTTTTAATTTAGTGTCCATTAGTCCCCACAAAGTTGACCAAAACTCCCCAATAAATTGAGAATCCTGATTATAAATAATTGAAGTAGGCAAACCAAAATGAACCCAAACATGTTTAAAGAACAAGTGTGCAGTGCCTTCCCCAGTAATTTGCTTAGTGCAAGGAATCAAAACACACATCTTGCTAAATCTATCCACAACCACATATAAATAGTCATGTTTTCTTTGTGTCATAGGCAAACCCCCCACAAAATCCATGGAGATACTTTCCCATGGGTGATTAGGAATAGGTAGAGTGTAAAGTCCCAGTTTCCTATTACTAGGTTTTCTTGTGGCACAAAGAGTACATCCCTTAATATATTTGGCAACATGTTCTTGCATACGGGGCTAGTAACAATACATTTTCAAATGTGCAACTATTTTAGCAACTCCAAAATGACCAAAAATAAGAGAAGTATGTGCTTCTCTAATCATGTGCACCCTCTCATTTTGAGGAATACATAGTTTACCCAAATGATACAAAAGATCATTGTGTACATGATAGTCCAATTCTTCTACTTGTCTACTTCTCATCAAGTCTTTATAGACATCTTGAGAATCAAGATCATTAACATACTATTATTTATAACTTTCATGAGACAAATAACCATGTTGTAAAAGAATAGATGAAACAACCATAGGAGGCCTAGATAGCATATCTACAACCTTATTCTGAATACCTTTTTCATACTTAATCACAAGATGAAATTGTTGTAAGAAACCCATCCAAAGAAAATGTGTAGACTGTTGTAGCTTAGTTTGTGATTGGAGATACTGTAAGGGATGATGATTTGTATGTATTATTATTTATTTACCCATTAATTAATGTTTCTATTTTTTAACACTTTGAACCAATGGATACAATTCCTTATCATAAGTTGGATATTTTCTTACTACACTTGTGAAGGTTTTAGAATGATAACAAACTGGGTTCTTACCTTTTATTATAATGGCTCCCATAACATACTCACTTGCATCCATCTCGATCTCAAATGGTTGTTGTATATTAGGAAGTGCCAAGACCAGAGCAGTACTTATCTTTTCTTTCAAAGTGTCGAAGGCTTTTTGATGTTTGCCTCCCCACTGAAAGACCTATTTCACACTTGTCAAAGAATGTAAAGGTGATGCAATATATGAAAATTGAGCAATAAACATTCTCCAAAACTGTACTGCACCAAGAAAACTTCTAACCTCAGTTGTATTAGTGGGTGTAGGCCAGTTAATAATGACTACCACTTTTGTAGGATCAATTTTCAATTTACCATGTCCTACAATATAACCCAAGTATATCAAAGAGGTCTTGCAAAAGTCACATTTTGAAATTTTTAAATAAAGTTTTTCCCTTCTTAATGCATCCATGACTTTCTTAATGTGGATCACATGCTCTTCCCAAGACTTGCTGAAAATCAATATATCATCTAAGTAAACTATGACAAAATGATCAAGGAACTATCTAAAAACATCATTCATCATTCTCATGAATGTAGCAAGGGCATTACACAACCTAAAAGGCATAACAAGCCATTCAAATAATCCCTGTTTTGTTTTGAAGGCAATTTTCCACACATCACCTTCATTAATTCTCAATTGATGATATCCAATTCTCAAATCTAGCTTAGTGAACTAAGTAGCATGTTTTAATTGATCCAAAAAATCATCAATATGAGGAAGAGGGTAACGATTCTTAATAGTAATTTCATTTAAAGCATGAAAATCAACACACATTCACCAAGTGCCATCTTTCTTTGGCACCAAAATAATTGGCAAACCAACAAGAGATGAACTTGGATGAATAATACCTCTATCCAATATATCCATTACCTATTTTTTGATTTCCTCATTTTCCACCACTGATAACCTATACATGCCAATGTTAAGGAGAGGAGAATCTTGAAATAGCTGAATTTAATGTTGAAATCCCCTTTTAGGGGGCAAACCCTTAGGATCTTGAAATACATCATCATAAGTACAAATGATTTCAACTAATTCATTCTTGTGTTTAGGATCACAATTTTCTAAAGCTTGAGAATATTCTTTTTCCTTAGAATTAATCAACATGAGACAAAAATTCTTGCTTGAATTAACTAGTCTTTTCATTTTCCCTACTATAACCAAGGAAAGACTTGTTTTAATGTGATGTGCTCTGACTATATATTCAATGCCATCCTTAACAAGCAAGTACTTATTATCCTCTCTATAAAATATTGATTTTCTATCATAAAGTTATGGGTTTCTCAGAATAATCCCACATATGTCCAATGGGACAACATCTAACTCAACCTCATCTATGAACTTGGATGTGATGGCAAACCTCAGTCTACAAGTTTGTGAGACTTGTAGCTTTGCATTGTCACATACCCAACCTAGTGGATAAGGCTTCGGATGGGGATCGGTTTGTAAGCCTAACTTCTTAACAACCTCTTTAGAAATTAAATTTGCTTGTGAACCACTATCATAGAGTGTCAATCTTAGTATGTTTTGAAACAACTCTAATGTCAAACAATTCATTTCTTTTCTTATCAACATGCACAGAATTCTGCTTAGAAGAAGATGCATCATTTGATGACTTAGTGCTAGAAATTAAAAGAGAAGAATCATTATTTAATCTCATGGCTGTGATTTTAGTTTTATCACTTGAATTTGAACCTAAATTTTGAACCATAGCATTAGTCTTCTTTTCCTTCTTTTGAAACCTCTTAGGCCTTAACTCAAGGTGTAGTTTCCAACACTTAGACTCATCATGATTTTTCTTACAATGATTACAAAATGGTTTTCCTTCTTCTTTTTTAATAGTAAAAGTGGATTTTTGTTTACCCTTTCCTGATGAACTTTCCCCTTTGGATTGCTTAACATTAGATTTCTTACTTTTAACTTTAAGAAGAGATTCTTTTGATTGTTTTCCTCTAGCCTCTAAATGAGTGTCTTGTACACATACTGCATCTAAATTAGTGGGATTGAACATAATAATCATATGTTTTAAGTAACTATGTATCCCACCTATATATTTTAGCAGTGTTTCTTGTGTGTGAAGAGGAACATTCAAAAGTAAAGCTTTTCTCCTAAATTCTTGTGTATAATATTGAACATTTTGGCCTTTTCCTTGTTTGAAACTTTGCCAATCCATCATGGATTATTACATATAGCCTAAAGGATAAAATTGCTTTTTGAGTTCTTCAACAAATTCATTCCAAGTAGAAATTGAGTTACCTTTTTGAAGCTCGGCTTCCTTAAACTTACTCTCCCACTAGATGAGAGTTGTACCTCCCATACGAAGAGTAGCCAAATGAATTTTTGATTCATCCCCTACAATATTTTGGACCCTAAAATAAAATTCAATCTACTTGACCCAATTATCCAACTTTTAGACATTAACTTCACCATTAAACATTGGCAATTCAAACTTAATATCCAATTTGAGTGAAGGGAGAGATTCCATAGTTTTTTTACCATCATCTAATGAAGAAGGTTTTTCAGTTTCTTTACCTTTCAATTATTGTGAATCACCTTTCTCATTCTCAGATTTCCTTTGTTTATCATGGTATAGTTACTCAACAATGCTTCTCATCTCCATGAAGGCTCAGCATAAAGCTTGTTCAGATTCTATCTCTTCTTTGGCCATCCTGTAGCACACCTTGAGCCAATCTCTAGATTATACTCAATGCATTTTCCTTCACCCTTTTGGGATTTAGACCTTGTCAACATACACTAGCAACCATTGTTAAACAATAACCGCTTTGATACCAAAAATCTGATCTGAAAATTGAAAATGCAAGTGTAGCACATTCGAATAACACACTATTGCATTTAAATGATATACTTTTCTCGACTTTTCCTTTTAATTTTGTATAAAGAAATTTAAACCAGAATTAAAATGAAGATCAAAAATAAAAAAATAATAGATAAAATTAGAAGAATTCACCAGCAAATTGATAACGGAGTTCGAATTCAATAGCCTACGTCTTTGGGTCCATTCGAAGTGAAGACCGTTTCCATTAATTTTGTGCAACAAATGGCTTAAAAAATTAATACAAGTCTTCAATTCACCTTCTCTGGTCTCTACTTGCCTGTAAAAATATCTCTCAAACCTATCAATAATGGCCCAAGGCCGTACAAGGAATAAATAATTATCTAACCTTCTTAACTCTCTTACACAATCGACTGAATACTACCCTTAAAATGGAAATTTACTCCCTTTATAGCACTTACAAGACCATGGCTCAAGCCTTATCAATTTTATACAAGAGGTGCAAGGTTCAAGGCATTGACCTTCCTTTTTTGGCACTTTTATCTTATCCCTTTATCCCACATTTGTTGTGTGAGAAGGGATTACATATCTTAAATAGGTTAGCGGCCTCCTTGATGAGTGCCAACATCTCTTTTGGGGGAGACTCAGGCACAAGGCTTAGCATGATGCCTAACTTAGGTGCTAAGCTTGGCTAAGCCTATACTTAGGCTGACGTGTGGAGATATGTGGCTTAGCACGTGATGTTTGCATGGCATGATAGGTTGGCATGGTAGATTTGGTTTGCTGGACTCTTTACAAAGCTTTAAATATATATCCCACATTGATGGGGTTTGAGTAAACTTTGTGACTTAAATACAATGTTGTAAAAAATAACATATGAAGTATAGGAGGCCAAGGCACCCCTCCACAAGAGTGTGTCAACCCTCGCTGAGGGCCCCTGGTGAGCAAATAATAGGGCCCACAGATCCTCATATGACTTCCTGTCAAAGACCAGAGGCTACCAAACACCAAACCATTTTTTTTGCACAAATTCATATTTCCATGTGTCAAATGATTATTGGACCACTTGGCATATTTAAATAATGCCATGTCACTTGTCAACACCCATTATTCCCCTGTCACAAGAATACTTCAGCAAGCCATATCTCAAGCATCTAAACTCCATTTTTCATTCCAGAAGAAGCACCAGAAAGCTCTCGATGAATTCTTTGATGTGTAAGTGGTTTGAATAGAAATTGAAGACTTTTAAAATGGAATGGTACATGGATCCACCTAGATCACTAACCATCGATGATTAGCCTAACCATAAATGGTCAAGGCTAATAACCAAAAGTGGGTTAAAAGGGTGTTTTAGGCTTGATTATATGATTAGTTAAAAAGATGGGTTTTGGTTCATTTAAAGGGTCCAAGGAGTTGCTTAGGGGTTTGACAGTCAGAATCTAATGTGTAATATTTTGGTGTCTATAACAACCTAGAGATAAATTATTCACCAAATGGGTTTCTCGAGGATCTCATATGGGATAAATAATGTACTCCTAATTTCAACTTCTTCCTTTATACAGTGGCTCAAAAAAATTTAAAAAAAATAACGCAATATAATCTAGAGGAAAAATGATTCATGATCCCTACTAGGTATGTTCTTTGCAAAAAATAAATATAATTTCATAACCACATTTTTCTACATTGTCACTTAACCTATAAAATCTATTGGATTATCTTGTCTAAGTTTAAATATTATTGGGTATTTCAATCTTCTATTCTAGAACTATTCTTCTAATGGTCCTCTTCATTATTTAATAGTTAGCTGAAGAAGATCTAGAAACTAGAAATCCCACACATGTTTTTGAGAATTTGGTGGGTGTTAAAATTGATAATCCTTAAAAACAAAAAAATCATGGTTCTCTAGAGTTGGTTATAGGATTTTTTAATCCATTAGCAAAAAACTTGACTCAATCAGGCTAAGGAAAACAATTAAGGGAAAAGACTATAAACTGAACATTATATTAAAGTGGATTATTTAAATCCCTATATACCCTTAAGAAGTATCTAAAAATATAGATGTAAATTAGATTAAGTGTAACCATCTCATGCCTAGTATGGATCAAATTGAAATCAATGGAACATCTAAAGGGAACCGCTAAAATTTCATCTTCAAAGGCATTATGGGAAAGTGTTAGAAACCTATGCAAACCTTCTCATCATCTAAAATAATCATCTAATGGATGCTATGGTTATATTATGTGTAATTCAACTTTATTTAAATATAAAAAGATTCTAATGGTCAAATCTAGCTCTATCAATATCATCAATTTCCTGCTAAAGAATAACCCCTCTTTTTGGACTATTATAAGCATTATGGAAGATATATTGACTATCATATCCTCCTTTGATGAAAAGTACATTAACCATGTGTATAGATAAGTAAAAAAGAGTTTATATGGGTTTGATAACCATGGGGTCTATTTATCAGGGTTTAAAACATGGAATAGCATCTAATACCTCTTCGAATCCATTTTTAAATTAATATATATGAATAATCATAAAGTCAAAACTCAATGCTAAGATGTACAAAGCAAAATGTTGATTTAGGGTGATATAACTATTTTAAATGATTGTAGGGATAAATTCCAACCCCTCTCAATGACCTTTTCCTTTTTTATTAGTACCATAATTTTAATTCACTTAGGTTTCCCTTGTGACAACAATCCTATCTTTGGGATTTATATTTTTAATATTCATGGTCACGATCATTAATTTTGAGATCACCCTTGTATCATATTTATATGGTGGGATTTAAAACATGTTCTTAGGAATCCTTCTCTTTAAGGATCATGTTGATGAATAAAAATTTATTAATATTAATTACAACTCAAGTTATAATGTGTTCATCCTTGTTTAGTAATTATTAAGTTTGAATTCTAATTTCACATGGTTAGACTTTATTTTCTTTAGCATTAATAGATTCACCAGAGGATCCTAAATGGAGATAAGGTACATATTGAGTCAAACTCATGTGAGGAAGTTAAGAATAATCTTACCATCTAGCACATTTAAAACCAATAAGGGATCACAAGTTTTATGAAGATATTGAGGGGTTTTAACCTTATTCTATCACATGAGTTCACAAAATCTTTGAAGGTTAGGTAAATTACAATTAACAATATTTTTTTTATTTTATCTAAAGAGAACATTGCCCATGAAACTAGAATGCTTATGGAGGGTGTTAATATTTTCAATTCCAAAAGATCAAAGGATGAGAATGTATTTTTTTTCTCAAAGCGAAGGAGAAGCTTACTCTTTTTCAATGTGGATCCCTCTTAAACTCAATACCATCTACTTGAAAGGAGGTGAAAGTATGGATAATAATGTATGTGATTCTCGAAGGTAGGTTTAAAAGGGTATTTTAATTATAAATCACTCTCCTTAATAACTTTAAGCATAAAAATCTAATTATTATACCTGTATACCTATTTATTTACTTAGATATCTCGGTAACTGATCTCTAGATTGGGAAAGCTGATATGCTTATTCATCATGGACTAATTATATTAATCATCCACTCTTTGAATCCCAAATTCATATCCTCAAAATTTAGCATATAAAGAATGTTTTACTCTTTGAATTCTACCGAAAATCCTTCTTTTCCAAAAGGAGATGATAACTCCAAAAATTACATTACTATTTGTATCCATCTTAAATGGAAAGCTAAGTCTAACATTTGGGATCATGTGGAGACCCCATGTCCAAAAAATACAAAAAAGGGTTGATCCTATTATCAGTTTTTTTTACTCAAAAGACTCCCTAGATATACTCTACTTGATCCTTGTCTTTTTTCCTCTTTTAAAGTAGAACTAAAAAGTATTAAGGAAATTGTCACTTTTCTTCAAGTCATTTTAAGGAAGCAATCATTAAAGAATTAGCTCAAGATAAGAAAAAAGTTGACCATAGGATATGATATTTTAGTAAATAATAGATTCCATTGATTATTCCCATTTACACATGTGTTCAGAAGTGTTATTAGGTTGAAAATGAAAGGATAATGAGAAAGATCGAGTAACTTAAATCTCAAATAAATGTGGACCCTCCTCAACATTAAACACATTACTTTAGCAAGGACTTATACTCCATGAACAATAGAGTTAGTGTGCTTTAAAATTATGTGGAGGAAATAAAGAGGAACTTAATTCATATTAAGGAACTTAGAACACTATTATAGAAGGCCTAAGTAAGGTCTTATATCTAAACAATATTACCATAAACAACTATGTTTCTAGCATTGGAATGCTTAAATAATGTATTATTAGAAAAGATAATGAATTTTTAGACACTATAAAGAGTGTAAGAATTCAAGGTAAAGGTAAATCCAAGGTTCCTAAGTAAAATAGTAGATAAGTCATTAAGTAACACATCATGTTTTTGTAAGAAGAATGAGAAGCTACTAGGTCCCTTAATAAATTCAATGTGTAATTTATTGTCTTTCTTCATTCTAATGACAACATTTTTTCTCTAGGGTTATCTTTCCCTATTTATTTCCTCATTTTTTATTCATTAATTATAGTGTCTTTCATATTTCCATCTTTTTGTACAAGGGTTTGAGCCCTTTCTAAAAACTCCTTTACCCTTTTTAAAAAATAAATATTTAGATAGGCTTGTAAGTATGAACTTATCACTAATGATAAAGGTATTCACATGGATAATTGAATTCTATCAAACTAATATTATTATAATAATTTAATTAATTAACTTAGGTTACAAGTGTCTTAGTGGCCATTTCACACCCATGAATGTCTAAGAAATGTTCCATTATGAACTTTGTGATTTTATAAAGTCCTACTTGTCATTGGTTTGACTCATTCACAAGTTTTGTTTTTTTTTTAATTTATCTTTCTTGATGTTGAATTGAGTTACTAACTTGACAAAGGTTGATACTTGACCATGACCTTAGCTATAAACATATTTACGTGGACTCATATATTCTATTCTAGCCTAGGACTTGGACATGATCCTAGACTTTGACATTATTGAGTAAAATTCTCTTTTAAGGTCACCGCCTTAATTATACCAAAATTAATAAAAGTATACATTGAAAAACACATATTATAATGTTATTTTTATAGTGATTTGACTTTGAATACTGTATGAAAATAATTTTATTATATTATATATGTAATGTTAAATTTAATAGAATCATGTTTATAATGCCAAAGTCACAGGCCCAAACAATTATGAACTCAAACATATTAAGATTTAAAACAAATATAGCATAATTACTCTAGTTTATGGTTAAGGCTAAACATTAAAATGAATATACAATAAAGTATAAATTAAGAAAACATGTGATTAATAAGTCTAGGGTTTTTGAGTTTGACTTTTCCTATTATCTTGAGTTATAATGGATGACCTCCTTAACAAATCCCTTGTTATTATTAGTTCAACATTCATGCATAAAATAATTATTTCAATCACAATCTAAATAATGTTCCATTATGAACTTTGAGATTTTATAAAGTCCTACTTGTCATTGGTTTAACTCATTAATAAGTTTTTCTTTTGTAATTTATCTTGATTGATGTTTAATTGAGTTATTAACTTGACAAAGGTTGATACTTGACCGTGACCTTAGCTATAAACCTATTTATGTGGACTCATATGTTCTATTCTAACCTCAGACTTAGACTTAATCGTAGACTTTAACATTATTGAGTAAAATTATCTTTTAAGGTCACCACCTTAATTATACCCAAATTAATAAATCATGTTTTTGGTAATATCCACACCTAAGCCAAAAACATGTACCATGCCATTTCATTGCCATGCCATTGCCATTGTTACATATATTTTTTCCATTGTCACATATTCCTACCATTTACCCCATCCCTTGGGGGAAACCCTCTTACCATTTTATACATCCTATCATTCCATTCCTATCTAGACCAAAGCCTATTTTTAGTCATCCTACCCCATTATATTTTGATCTTGGTTACTTTGGTTTTTCCTGCACTTTTTATGAGAGGATTCCAATCAAGTTTCAACAATCAATATGATTTGTGTTTACAATGATAGTCTATGAAAGTAGTGTGACAGTTGATCTTAAAAGATATCTTTCATCCTATCAAGTTTGTTTATATTAGCCTGATTATAACCATCTATGGGAAAATTAGTATCATTGACCTATTCCATTATATCCTAGTTATAAATACCTATGGGCAAACTATGGGCAGCACTTGTTTATCATGCATTTCCACATCACCTTGCCATTATTGTTTTCATTTGACTGGCCATTTGCTAATTTTGAGAACTTTTTGGGACCTAGTTGGTTTTTCCTCACCTTTGGTGTGGACAAAATTATTGTGACTTGAGGTCATTTTGGGACTATGTAGGTCATGCTTAATTTATGTTGAGGTCACCTTAGTTTCCCTTTCCATATGCTCTCACCATTTTATGAGTAACCTAAGCCAAAAATTCTTACCATTTTATGAGCAAGTATCTTATCATTCTATAATGAGTTAAGATACTTCAAAATGCCAAAAACATTCATAATATTTCAAAATCCAAAAATATTTGTCCTGTCTAAGCCTAGTCAGCTATCCTCGATCCACCTTACTGGGGCATTGTCATTGTTAGGATGATTTCTTTTGCTTTTGTTTTCAAAATTTCTATTTATTTGTTTATTTTAGTTTTTTTGTTTGTTTTCTTATTTTTTATATTTGTTTGTTTATTTGTTCACTTTCATGTTTGTTTGCTTTTAACAATGTTGTCTCAACTCAGTCTATATGCATTCATGGGTTATTCCTTGAGCACATTCTTATTGAGTCTATCCATATTCATACATCAATGTTATCATCATGGTTTTTTATCATTGGTGTATAATTTTTGAATGTTTATTGGATCAAGAGTCAACACTTATGCATATTTTTGAATGGTCTTCATGGTGTTCTATCATGAATCCTACCATCACATGATACAACAAAAATTATCTTTAGGAAGGTATAAAATCAATGGAGCCATAGAATTTTCTCCTTGGCACCTTGGCAAATTCTCCCATTTAACCCTTGATCAAATCAACTCATTAACCATTCTAGTTATATCATTTTTAATTAGGATGAGCATCTCCTCATTAGTAGGTATAACAAAATATTTTCTATTGATCAATCTCATTCCTTTATTCATCTCTTTCATCATTTTGTGCCCACTCATCTTTAATCTATATTCTAGGTTATATCCTTGAGTTATACTTGCTAATTATCCCTAACTAAGGCACCATCAGTTTTAGCCAATCTAGGCCTACTTTATGATTATAACTACTTGTGGGCAAATCATTATTTTGACTTTTATTCCTAATTATAACCACCTTTGGGTAAATTAGTATCCTTTTTACATCAATGCATGCAAGCATTTTCTTATTTGGATTAATTTCAACCATGGGTTAATTCCACCTTTCTTCTTGTTTCTTTTCAAGGGATTGTACATCCACATATGTGAAAGCCACTCCCTCAAGGGGGCATCATCATAGGATTCCCAAACACCATTTGGAGCTTTGTTCTTCAACCATCATCTTATTTTTGTCATACAGGGCATCTCTCATTATTTGAGAGGATTTTGTTTTGCCTATAGTTTGCAACATCTTCCCAAACAAGGGCAAACTATAGACACCTAAATCTGGCCACCAATGACCTCCAATCAAAATTTTGACCAATTTTCACCTAAAACACATAATTTGGCCTAAAAATACTAAAACATGCTAAATGATGTGAAACTAACATATTCAAGTGATGATTTTGGCTAGAGTATCATTAAATGGGGTAATGAAATTTATAGGCCAACTAACTTTGATTAGATCATTTCGAGTCAAAATGCCAATTTTGCACCTAGGTGCTTTGGATTGCTCTTTCATATTAAATCTCTTGCAAAAGACATGTGCCTTTGTTATTTATTGTTAACAACATTCTAAATGTAATAATGCATCCAACACATCTAACAGTGACTTCCAATTCCAATCCAATTAAATTTTAGACCAATAACAAGGCATTATGATCAATTTGAGTAATTTGTGCATAAAGTGCTTAATCATGCTTAAGAAATAATTAACTAAAATCAAGTCCTAATTAATAATTCCATGGAAACTTGTTGAAAACTTTGTTTTGGAAATGAATATTAAATATCTATATCATTAGGTGACCTCATTTCTTGGGAAGACATCCCTAGGCCACAAATGCCACAAATATCAAGATTCATGCCTCCCATGCCTCATCAAAGACCTTCATGCATATTAATTTCTCCTCTATCCCAAATATTGATGAGCTATTTATCAATTTTAATTTCAAAATTGAATTAATATTTAGCCACACATTTCAATCCTAAGATGGATGGTTCAGGTTGATTCTAATCAATCTCAAAAATCTATAAATAGGAGGCCTTAACACATCATTTTGAAGACATGATTATGCAAAGTTATAATGCAAGATTGGTTCTAAGAGATTCATGAAACTAGTGTTACCATGCCAAATTGATTCCAAGATAAGCCAAGCCATAAGCCAAAGGTGCCAAGGAGATATGGAGGTAGCCAAGCTTCCATTGATGAGGACTTCATGAGCACAAACCAAGCAAGCCACTACAAAAATAATTTTGGAGCATACAAAGAAGTTAAAGGAGGGTTTCTTTTGCATTTTAGTTGTGTGTTTTATTCATGTTTGTTAACTAAGCTCTCCCTAGTATCTAGGCCTAGATATATTATGCTAGTTAGTGTGTTTCTTTCATTTTGAAACTAACACCATACTAACCATCCTCTCTTGAGTCAAATTCCTAGATCACATAATGGCACATATCTTATGCAAGAGATTTGATAGGAAAGAACAATCTAGAGCACCCAGCTGCAAAATTGGAATTTTGACTCAAAATGATCTAATCAAAGTTAGTTGGCCCACAAATTACATTTCCCCATTTAATGATACTCTAGCCAAAATTGGCACTTGAATATGTCAATTTCAACTCATTTAATGTATTTTAATGTTTTTAGGCCAAATTATGTGTTTTAGGTGGAAATTGGTCAAAAGCCTAGTTGGATGTCATTGGTGACCAGATTGAGGTGTCTATAATTTAATCTTATAAAACCTAATATAAATTTTAGGCATCTTCAGAGCCAATTGTATGCATTTATGGAGCTAGGACTATGTATCTTTGGAGCTAAGACTAGTGATCTCTAGAGCTAGGATGGAGATCTCCATAGCCACTTGAAATGCTCATAAATTTTGCATGCAGATTTGGATCGGGATGATTTTTTTAAAATTGTATACTTTTCTGAGTTGAATCTAAATATTGAATTAGATTTTAGTTTAGGGATGTTCTTAATTACTATTTTTTCTATTTTCAAAAACCTTTCCATTTTGTCTTTACACCTTCACATGAAAAAACAACAAACAAACCAACACAAAAATAAAAGACCTATTTTTGGTTGATACAAAGTTGTTTGTATGCCTTATATGATTATTTAATCAATAGTAAATATATCTCAAAATCAACTTATGAAACTTGGAGATGATTTATATGGGACTCCAAAGCTATTTATGATCTTCAGAGCTACATGAAGGTTGTTCCTAATTTGGTATTTTAAAATTTTAAACTTCGCTATATGTATTGATGTCTCATTTCAACCTCCATAAACAAAATTTGACATATATTATCCAAGAAATTATTGTAAAATATAGATAATGTAGACTGAAATGACTTCTAATATATATATATATACCAAATTTCATTCTAAATAAGCATAAGTTATTAAAACTACATCTAAATCCACTTTAAAACATGATTTATAAAAGAAGATTTAATTCACTTTCTTATTGCTTTGAGATTTAATATTGGGATGGTCCATGAGATAGAGATATTAACCAATGATATTCCACTAGACTCTCTACCCAAGCATACACTCTGGTCTCACATTGAAAGATCCACTATTTTAGGTAGAACATTAATAGATCTACATCTTAACCTTCAAAATAAAAATCCTACCTTTAATGAGCCTTAGCTTATCCTTTTTCATAGTTGAGATATCATATATTCATTATCAAGGGAATAGTCTCTTATAGTGTATCACAAGGGGGGATGTTCCTTAGAGTGAAAGACAACACCATCAAAAGGGCCCTACATACTCTGGAATTTGGTTGTTTCATAGACCCTTGGTGATGATGTGTAGGCAAGGAGATTTATGGGGACTAAAATTTATGTTTCAATATATTTTTAGTCTACTAAGGGATATATTTTAGTCATTTAAATACAACTTCCCTTCATTTCAGGTTTATCCCAAATCTATTTCAAGTTTATTCCAATGTGGTTTATAGATGTGTAAACTTATCTTTAGTTAGCAAGTTGTTGTTGAGGCTCCACCTAAGTACCATTAATTTGTATCTCTTTTCCACCACAATATCTATTATAAATATCTCATTAATATTGACCTACATTCAAATAATATTCTTTATTTATCTCATAAGTGCTCCAAAGATGAGGCTCGAATTAAAACCATCATTCACACCACTTTTATATTAAAGATAGGTAAGGATAATTGGTTGGTAAGCCCTTGCCAAGGTTTTGTTGAGGATTTTAGGATGCTAGACCGATCTTCAATTTGGGATACTTTCTATAACTTGGTTATCCTATGAAGGTTTTGCAAGATTTTTAGGAATGGTGCAAGTTCAGTTCATGAATGGATGGACCCATCTCAAGGTTGTTTCATCATGGTTTATAGTGGGGTAAACATGCATTTAGTTAGTAGCATATTATTGAGAATTTTCTTATGATTCAATAGAGGGCTCCATAGGGATGACCATAGATGTACTTGTAGATCTTGTATTAGGCCAGAACTTTAAACTCCCTATCTTCTTGCTACTCTATAGTGATTTTTCTATTTGTTGTTTCTCTTGGGTTGGTTTATTTGTAAAGTTCCCTACTGATTGTTTGCTAATGTTTCATGGTTATAGTTGGATGTGTAATTTCTATATTATTTATTCTCTCTACTCCACTATAGAGGTTACAAGACATATTCTTAAAACCCTCTCTGGTCCTCTATAAATATTGTGGAACCTATCTTCAAAACTCACTTTATCTGGTTCATAGCTATGATTTCGAAAGTGTTATTTACCCATATCTAATAAAAATGATTAATTAAAGATAAAATGATATTATTTACTAATATAATGAGACATTAAATGGTATCATTTGTATTTTAGGTACAAATTAATAAATAATTAAAAATAGTGAAATAACATTAAAAAATTATATATTCAAAAAACACATTCACCCACCTACAAATTTATATAAATTTATTTTAAAATAAATAAATTTTATTACTCAAATGTGTCTACAAAGATGGAACAAAATATAAATTTATCAAATTTTCATGTTAGTTTCCCTATTACAGGTTTTTGGACTAGGTTTGGATCCTCCAAGCCTAAACCAAGGTATTTTTGAAAGGAAACTCATGAATTGTAAATTTATAATATTTATAAGGATATACACCCTTTACAAAAAGGTGTAGGCCCTTTATAAAGGTCACACACCCATTACATAAGTGGGCACACCCTTTATAAAGGGAAAACTACCTTTATAAAGGGAACACACCCTTTACAAAAGGGCATATGTAATTTTAAAATAGAACACACCCTTTATAAAGGGATGCACATGTTTTAAAGGGTACATGCCTTTTACAGAAGGGTCTATGCACTTTTTAAAGGGTATACACCCTTTATAGAAGGGTGTATGACATTTTTAAAGGGCATATACCCTTTATAAATAGTGCATGTCTTTTATACAAGGGTGTATAGCCTAATGTAAAGGGATTATGACTTGTATAAAGGACACACTTCAAAAGGTGTGTGTCCTTTCAAAATAACATATGCCCATTTGTAAATGGAGTATGTAATTTAGGTTTAGGAATGACCCATTTTAAATTTAGTTCATTTTTTTCAAGAATAGTGCTTGACTTTTGTAAGCAATGATTTTTTTTAATAAATGACCCATTTTTTATCCCCTAGCTTTATGCATTCATCTGATAATGAATTTGATATTAACACTTGTAAGCTGCATGGGAAGGGTAAATAGAATGTTTTTTAAAATGTAATGGTGTTCATTATTTAGTGTGTACTATGTTTGATCATATTATGTGTTATCATCTATTTCTATTTATAGGTATGACTAAATAATTGTATGATTATGATATGATTAATAAGCCTCACACTTATATTTTTTGGGGAGGTTATACTTTTGGTTTGACTTATTCCATCATACTTATTGCATTATTGTTTAGACATGCATATGAGTATGGATTTTCATTAATGGTATAGGTATTGGTATGGATAGTTAAATTATATCACATCAACAACATTGTCTTAATTTGACTACTAAACTTGGTTTATTACTTTTTTAGTGGTCAATCAAAACCTATAGACATATTGAAAAAATATTCCATTTTGATCTTAGTGAATTTATAAAGTCTTACTTGTCATTGATTTGACTCGTCCATGAGTTATGTCTTTTATAAGTTATCTTTCTTGATGTTGACTTGAGTTACCATCTTAGAACTAAAGGTCAAAACATGAATGACTTTACTTCTAAACCTATTGAAATAGAATTAAATATTATATTATGAGTTAGGACATTCACATGATCCTAGACTTTGACATTATTTATTAAGGGATATTTTTAGAGTCAACACCTTAATCAACCCTAATTACTAAAATTAAACATAGAAATCATATATTATAATGTTATTGATAAAATTACTTAGATTTAGATATTGTATCAATAGTCTCTACATATTATATTATATTATATAATATATATATATATAGAGAATCACGTATATATTTCTTAGGCCACAGACCCAAGATATTATGTAATAGAACTTATTGAATTTTAAAATGACTTTAAGATAATGAAATCAAGTGATAACCCTAAACAAACATTGAAACTAATATATATTAAAACTTTAATTCTATAAGTGTGATAAATAATTTTAAAATTTATGAGTTTGACTTTTCATATTATCATTAGTTTGAGATTCTGAATGCCATAGAGAATCCCTATCTACCTTAATGAAAAAAATAATGATTTCAATCCAAGTTGTATGGATTTTTATGGGAATATATGAATATTGAATGAGAACTATATTTGAGCTCTTGTTTCTTGATCTGAGCAATTATGGAGTAGGCATAGATAATTTTCAAAAGTATTGATGAACACAATGAGAAACATAATATCATAATAAACTAAAAACATCTTTTTCATAGTGATTTTTTAATTACAAATAATGTAATTGTAATATCAATCTACCCTTTTACATTAATATTTGTATCATTATTTCCCTATTTTCTATAGTCTAAATATTTCTAATTTTGGATGATTTTAGGACACATTAATCTCAAATAAGTAAAACACTTAAACCCATAAAGAAATAGTGTTTCAAGTTTTATAAAAGTATTCTAGCAATTTCAAAAAGATAAATCGGTACATGTTTATCCAACATGATTTTGAAATTCCCTGTGAGAGTTATTGATTTTAATATTGATTAGAAGCATATCCATAATTTTTTGAAATGTTTGGAAGAAAGTGTAAATTTAAGTTAAAACCAAATTTGAACTACTATCAAGTTGAAACACTTTAAAATAATTTAAAAGTTAGTAAGACACTTTCTATGACCTAAAAGATGTGAACTTATAACCTAGCCTAATTTTTTTCTCAACTAGATACAAGTTTGTATTTATAATTTTATTTCTATTTTAAAAAAATCCATCACTATATCTTTAATGGTTGATTAAGGAATCTTTATAGGATAAGGATTTAGAATTAGATATGGTAGAAACCTCTTTGGATAGGTGAAATTTTCAACCATCAAGGTGATGTCATTTTCAAGTATGGGAGGATCTCACATACCATTTATATGGCATCATAAATAGAAATGACTAGTTCATACTACCTTGTGATTAGTTAAGTGAATGTGGATTTTAGGTTATAGACTAACAAATGTATTTATTAAATTCAATCATTCATTTTATTAAAGCATTTGGATATTGATAAACACCACAAAATATGACTTTATTAAATTGAATTAATATTAAATATGACTTACTTATATTAATAAATACTAACTATAATTGACATCCTTATATTGATTAATTTCAGATATTGATTGTTGTGTATTTTCTCATATAGTTGGAGTAATGATGATTAGTTAAATTGAATTCATTTATTTATATATGAAATTTAAATTAGAATTTCATGCATTTGATGTTTATTATAATTTTAATTATCACATGGATTATATAAGGTAACTTGGTCTAATCACTCTTTTGGTTATGTTGAGTATGTTACTACATTGTAGGTTCTTCCTCTAACCAAAGGTATAAAATAATCTAAGAGAGTTAGGTAGATTTTATACTAATGAAATTTGAGACAAATATGTTTATATAATTAAAATAAAACACATTTTAAAATGAGTTTAGAATTAACATCTGTATATCACCTGGAAGCATAGATAGTATGTTATGAAAAAATGTATTGGTGTTCACTCTTTAGTGTATATTTAGGTAGATCATATTGTCTACATTCATACATTTTAGTTTATAGATATGACTGATTGAGTGTATACTTATAACCATAATTTCATTAATGTTTGGACATATTCTATATAGATTTTTAAAAAAATTATTATATTTTTTAGCATCAATTATTGTAAATATTGGAATCCAATTACACTTATATCAGATTCAAACTTAGAGTTTATTATAATTACATATCATATTGTATAGATTCTAATTTCTAAGTTTTAAAAATTCAATGTTAAATAGCTAGATTCTATTATGTATTATGTTGATTTAATTCAATATTTTTATGCAAAGAATGGTAGTGATTAGTATTAAAAAATCTATTCAATTAATTCAAAATTAAAGAAAGGATCCTCCACCTAAACTAGAAGAACTTAATATTGAAACCAACATTTTCTCATAATTCTCCAAAATTCATTGAAACTAAAAATGATCATTATTTTAGTGATGTTAATCAAGTTGTTGATATCATAGAAAATCTGGGAGACTGTGCACTTACAAACATCCAATATTATTGAAAATAATGATGTATAAGCCTTTGAAAACCTCATTGATAATCATTTGATAAAAAATAATATTAACTCTCCCCCACTTAAAGAGAATAACAATGAACTCAAATATAATAACATTGAAAAAATATAGTGTTAACTCTCCCACTCTTAGAGACATTACTTATCCCTTAGATATCTTTAAAAACCAATCATGTGCTTAGAGAGGATGGAAACTATAAAATTAAATATTAACTCTTCTATGCTCATATTATGAAAATTTATCAAGTAATTATGACACAATTCCTCATTTATTTTTTAAATTGCTCATCTTCATCAATAGATCATCTCAATCCTCTTTTCTCATTCCTCATTATAGACATGCCATATATCCCTCAATATACTCCTCGAGATCTATCATATTTCAAAGTTATTTTTAGTTTTTTCAATGGTGATATCATCCTCAAAAGGCTAATTTACCAAGTGATAAAGGTCTTTGGAGTAAAATTCAACCCACCCTCCATAAAAAAAAAGTTGAGACATGACCTAATCACTACTTTTGCCCCAATTATGCTAGCATTCAACACTCTTTAATTCATTATGATATAGGTGATGGGAAAAGAATAAACTCATGACACTAAATAATTGAGGGCAATTTTAGAGGTCCACCAACCTAGTAAAAAGTTAGAGAAAGTCCCATTGAGTTATTAAAGGTGGACAATAAATAAATTAGAGAGATCATTAAAAACCAAAGTTCCATGATCGAATATGTTATAAATAAAATTTGTGCATGATATCTCCTCCTCTGTTCTCTCTCACCTTGAATACATTGAATAAAATATATAAATAAATTTGGGTTGACATTCTAAGAAGTATCTAGACAAGCATAAAGTTTTTGTGAATCCCATCTTAAGTTCAACTAAATACAAAACCTTATCTGATGTCCTTTTAATGGTTAGAAGCTCTACAAGGAAAGGAGTTAATAAAAGGAAACTTGTCCTTTTGGACAAACATTTTTGAATTATTGAGCATGTTGGTCACTATCCAAGTCTACCTTCAATCCAAACCATTCTCTCAGGCCAACAATTTATAACTAATCAGCTAATCTCAAAGTACAATATGCAAATCATATTTTATCAAGAAGTTTCCTAGATTCTCATGGGTAAGGACACATCAGGTGAATTATAATCTCGCATGAAGGCATTCCTAGATTGATATGATTTAATTTTGTCTAAGATGGGAAATAAAAATTAAACTTTTTTATTGTAATATTTTTGTTACTACTATGACATACCCTATTTATTCTTCCTTAAAATTTCCTCTAGTATATTCTCTTTCTTTCTTCTCATATAAAAAAACTCAAATTTATTAAGTTATTAATGTATTTATATTGGTAATATCCCCAATAAATCCATTTTACCATATAAAAAAAATACTTATCTTGTGTAGAATGGGCATGTACCCATTCTACACAAGATAATAATATTGGCTTATTAGCTTCCTAATTGATAATATTATTACCTTGTGTAGAATGAGAATTCTTATCTTCTTAAGTGATAATATTATTATCGTGTGTATGATGGGAAATAATAATATGGAAACTATATTTATATTTTAAACTTTCACTGCATTAGTCTAATAAGTTAATAGGTTTCATAATTATTAAATCCTTGTACACAAGTCTTCATAATATCATGCATAGACATGATGATAATGTGATATGATTCCAATTATTACATTCTTATTTTTTTCATCTCTCATAGTCTTCATGGATTTCTCATTTTAAAAGTATTCACTTTCCAAACACTCATATTTTTTCACACCTATTCACAATAATTTTTATTTCACTATCAACTCTAAAGATGTCTATTTTTTCTTAGTACTCACATATTTGTATGGTCACTACAAGATAGTGAGATGATATCATGTGTCAAAATATCACTCACTCACAACCACTTACTAAAATTCATCAATAAAAAAATTCAAAATGTGATAATGTAAGACAATGAGATGACAATGTGTGTTATGATATCACAACCACACACTGCATGGGGATCAAGACAAGGTTTCCAAGTATGAGATTATGAGGTAGTACAATCATGCCACATTACATTTTTTTCTTACTTTCATATCAAATTATTCATTTATTAAAATAAATAAAAAATCTCACCTTGACTTGATCCTTCATGCTAGATAATTTTGAATGCAAATGTGTGCTAATATATTAAAATATATGCTATGTCATGAGTTCATAATTTGATTGTCTCATGATACTAATGTTATATATGGTAATTACCTATTTGATTAATTCAAAATACATTGTTTAATTAAACATAAATAATTAAAACACCCATAATACACAATACATAAAATGATGCCTGATTTAATTATCATTAATATATAAAACACACATTTAATACATAAAATATTGGTATAAAGCATAGTTCAAGATATTAATATATTTTATAGTATAATATATTCCTTACAATTCATTATTTTGATTTAAATAAACCCACCTTTGATCGGTGTGGAATCGAGACTAGGTACAAATGGAGACTCATGTCTCCCTTTTGGTAGGCACCAGGAACAACAAACCTAAAAAATAAAAGTAGAAACCAAATAAATAAAAAAATTACACCCAAGTCAAAATTAGGACCAAAAAACAAAAATTCAATTAAAGTAGGGCAAAATCCATCTAGAGCACTCGGGGAGGAAGGCCTAGGGCTTCATAAATCAAACAAAGAAGGATCAAGGGGACAAAACAAAGCCTAAAATAAGGAAAAGAAAACTAGTGGGTCCCCCATAGGACCTAAACCTAATAACACTTATAGAAATAAAATAAACATTAGCACTAATCCTATAATATTGTATACTAGGAACCAATAATTAACACAAGAGTGCCTTGATTCCCTAAAAACACAAGATGAATAAGACCACGATCCACTTAGTTAAAGAGAATCTAGACCAACCTCAAATTATCCAGAAGAATAAGATTTAAAAGGTTGAATGGGGGTGAGTGGGAACCCCCAAGCTCATAGATTGTAAAGTCACAAGAGACCCCCAAATTTACAATTAGATACATGCACCTATTGCCTTATCTAAAGATATGGCTAAGGTTAAACTCCTAAAAAGAGGTTAGAAGGTTTCTTGCATCCCTAATCTCATTTTTAATGGTCTAATAAGTTTGATAATTCCATATAATATATTTTATGATATTTAAAGATTAATCTTTGATAAAATTTGATACCCTAAATGGATTCCCTATCTTTTGAAGCATGATTAGTGTACACCCTCATTTTACTAGCATAGGTAACCAATAAATTTTAATTAATGTCTCTGATCACTCCACTTCGTATTGGACCTATATTATATTTTTAGGCACCATCAAAGTTTATTTTAAACCAACCTTCAGTCAGAGGGTTCCAATTAGTCAATACCTGAGAGGGATTGTTTCTTAATAAAGGATCCTAAGGGAGCTTGAGGTCCCCCAACTCAAGAATGCTCAATGCCTCACCATCAATTAGCTCAATTTTTTTAGGAATATTATAGGCCTTATTTTACTTAATATCTATTAGGTTGTGGAGCTAAAAGCTTCACCTAGATGTAAACATGGAGGTTGCTGAGTGTGATGGTCACCGATGTCGGCAGGCCACAACCGACGTCGGTCAGGGGTCAGTGCAAAGGGAAACTGACATCAGTAGTATCGGCTAACATCGGTCACCTCCAGTTAGATAAGGACCAATGTCAGTCACCTATATGGTTCCGAAATTGGTTGTTGATGAACAGTCAGTTAGTTGAACAGGTTGTTTACATGTTAAAGACTACTTCGAGTCTTGAGCTGCTTGTCTAAATTAGTGTATGCATGGGATCTATATAATAGACCCACGGGGTTGTATTGTAAAGGTGTAGAACTAGGAGAGTTCTTCCCATGGTAGAATCAAGTAGGATTCTTCATGTATGTAAGATCAGGTTTGATCTGTAGGGTGTTGCAGGATCATGGTGGAGATCTACATGTGATAAGTAAGATCAGGTTGGTCTGTAGGGGTGTGTGTGTGCAAGGGTCAAAAGGAGATTTGTGGGGGAGCAAGATCTAAGGTGACAACAATACATCAAGGAGCAAGATCATGGTGAGATCTACTTGGAGTACCGGTTTGTACTCGATTGTACTGGTAGTATTATACTGACTAGTTGAGGTGAATAGCAACTCTATGCTTGAGTTGTTTGTTGTGACCTGTATTGAGAGAAGATTACTCTAGAGGGAAGATTACTAGGAGACCTTAAGGAGTGGGAAGCCTCACAGAGGTGGAAGAAGAGTGTGATCTCTTTATTTTAATTTCCTTCTATAATGAGTTGAATACAATTGTGTGTTGCCTCTCATATTCTGTGTTATTTCTCATTGATAGTTACTTGTACTTTTGGTTATTTCCACATCTTAAGTTGCTTATACAATGGTAATCATGTGTGCTCTTAATTCTAACAAGTTGTGTCAGAGCTTTGGGGAACCTAGGTCCTATCAAATGGTATCAGAGCCAGGTTGGAGGTTCTTAGAGCGAGGTTTACTAACAGGTGGTTTTAGATCTATTAAGTGTTGTTGATTATAGGTTACTCTCAGGGGTTTCTGATTGAGTGGGAGTATAGCAATGGTAGAAGAAGGTAAGCTGAGAATGGAGAAATTCAAACACAAGATTAACACCACAGGGTGTGTGGTGGGTAGTCTTCAAAATTCATCTTGAAGAGGAATACAAGCCAGGATGTAGATTAGACAAAGTACTGGTATAGGTGTAGCTATTTATCTCCAAGTGGGAGATTGTTAGATTATGGAGCTAAAAGCTTCACCTGGATGTAAACATGGAGGTTGCTGAGTGTGACAGTCATCGACATCGGTAGGCCACAACTGATATCAGTCAGGGGTTAGTGCAAAGGGAAACTAACATTGGCAGTATCGGCTAATGTCGGTCACCTGTGCGGTTCCAAAATTGGTTGTTGACGAATAGTCAGTAAGTTGAATGGGTTATTTGCATGTTAAAGACTACTTCGAGTCTTGAGCCACTTGTATAAATTAGTGTATGCATGGGATCTATATAATAGACCCATGGGGCTATATTGTAAAGGTGTAGAACTAGGAGAGTTCTTCCCATGGTAGAATCAAGTAGGATTCTTCATGTATGTAAGATCATGTTTGATCTGCAGGGTGTTGCAAGATCATGGTGGAGATCTACATGTGATCAGTAAGATCAGGTTGGTCTACAGGGGTGTGTGTGTGTGAGGGTCAAAATGAGATTTGTGGGGGAGCAAGATCCAAGGTGACAGCAATACATCAAGGAGCAAGATCATGGTGAGATCTACTTGGAGTACCGGTTCATACTTGGTTGTACTAGTAGTATTGTACTGACTAGTTGAGGTGAACAACAAATCTATGCTTGAGTTGTTTGTTGTGACCTATATTGAGAGAAGATTACTCTGGAGGGAAGATTACTGGGAGCCCTTGAGGAGTGGGAAGCCTCACAGAGGTGGAAGAAGAGTGTGATCTCTTTATTGTAATTTCCTTCTGTAATGAGTTGAATACAATTATGTGTTGCCTCTCATATTCTGTGTTATTTCTCATTGATAGTTACTTGTACTTTTGGTTATTTCCACATCTTAAGTTGCTTATACAATGGTAATCATGTGTGCTCTTAATTCTGACAAGTTGTGTCAGAGCTTTGGGGAATCTAGGTCCTATCAATATCTTTAAAAAAAATTCCTTTAGTGATCCACCAATCAAAACATTTATCTCTAAGAATTATGTGATTTATTTCTTTCCAAATTCCCAAAAAAATGTGTGAAAGAGTAAGATTCCAAAGTAACTTCAAGGCCTTGTATTCCGAGGTGGGTTCCATTGTATAAATAGGTCCCAAATGGATCTAGGTAGGACCCAATAAACTTTTAGAGAGCAAAAAATTAAGTTCTATATGTAATTAGAATAAGTACACTCCAGGAAGATGTGACTGACAATTTCCTTTTCCATCAAACATAGGCTACATCTCTTGGGCACTTAAATCCCCTAACATTTAGATTATCAATATTAATAACTTTATTTTTTCAAGATATCAAATAAAAAATTCTAACTTTAGGTATCAACTTTTTATCTCAAACTTTGAACCAAGAAGGGTCAGCTTCTAGAAGATCTTGATCTATTATGAAGCTAGATTTAATAGTGTATACACTCATGGTATTTGGATGATAAATAATCTTATCCTCTTTGGGGAAGAAGTTGATTTGAATTTAAAAAATATTAGAATTTAAAAGATCTAGGAACCTATTCTGGTCCTTAGTCGCATCTAAAAATAGAAGTTCTTTCTAGCTTGGGACTAAATTGTATAAAGACTAATAGTCCTTGACTTTAACCCCTACCTAGGATTTAAATAATTGAATTAAATTTTCACAATCACTGATAACTGAGAGAGGGAAGTTAAATATCTAGGTATCCTCCCAAAAATCAATATTTCTTCAATTTACAACAACCTATTTGTATCCATTGCAAAGACGGTCTCTTGTTTTAATCACCACTTTCTAAAAGATGGATCCTTGATTAGGGACATCCTCCTATAAAATAATCAACATCTTTGTTCTTAAGATACTTACCTTTGATGACCTTGGTCCAACCATTGTCTTCTTTCAATATCCTCCAAGATTGCTTTACGAAAGGGCTCAATTCATAACTGACACATTGTAGACCCAATCCCCCTCTAATTTTAGGTTTGCATACCTTGTCCTAAGTGATAAGGGGAATTCTCTTTATTTTCTCATTTCCTACACAAATAAATATTCATTAAAGTTTATCTATTCTATCTGTTACTTTAGATGAGATTCTAAAAACTAACATCCAATAAATGGGCAAACTCTGTAATAAACTCTTGATAATAAGAATCTTTCCTGCTTGAGATAAGCAATTAGCTTTCCACCTAGATAAATTCTTATGTATTTTATCCAATAGCAAGTTTCATTCATCACTACTCAACTTATATTTAACTAGCAACATACCCAAATATGAAGCTAGGAAAGATTGAATTTGGTAGTTCAAATTGTTGTTTTTCTATAATTTGAAACTTGGTGTGCATGAAGAAAATAGAGATTTAACCAAATTAACACTTTGTCCATAAATATATTCATATTTATCCAAAATTCATTTGATAGCTTTGGATTCCTTTACAAAAATGATTCTAAGAATGTAGGTGTCATCTATAAACTATGGTGTGTAATCAATTCAGTATGGGGCTCAATTTTTAATCCCTTAATCAAACTAACAACTCTATATTTATAAAGCATCCAACTAAGATCATCCACCAAAATGATAAAATGGTACATGGAAATAGGATCCCCCTATCAGAGTCCCCTTTTTGAATCAAAAAATACTTAAGGGATACCATTGATAAGGACCGATAATTTTGGGGTAGTAATACAATTAAAAATAAGCTTCCTAAGGAAGTTGTTAAAGCCTTTTTTTAAGGATAAGCATGAGGAACCACCATAAAAATGTATCATAAGCCTTCTAGACATCCAATTTGAGAAGCATACCTACTCTTCTAGACTATTCAAAGGAATTAATATCCTCATGAATAAGGATTATGTTGCTAGTGATTTTCCTTCGAACAATAAAAGCACCTTGTTAATTTGAAATCATTTTAAGGAGTAGAGGTTGAAGTCTTAAGGCATGCATCTTGGTGAAAATCTTATAAAAAGTATTATAAAGACTTATAGTCCTATTTTTTTTTAGTTTAAGAGATCCTTTTTTTTAGGATAAGCACCAGGAAGGTACTATTGATCTCTTTGGGGATAAAACCTATTCTAAAAAATTATGACACATTAGCTACCACATCATGTTGGAAAATATACCAAAAATGTTGAAAGAACAATGGAGGATATCCATCAAGACCAGGTGCCTTAACCCCTTCCATGGAGAACACATTACCTTTCACTCCATTATGATTAGGTTGATTCATAAGATTAACATTATCCTTAAAGTCAAGTACACTATCAAATAACCTAAGAAAGCTTTCCTCAGGGCCCTAAGAATGAGGAGGAACTCCAAAGAGGACATTCTTGAAAAAGTTAACAACTTGTAGCTTTATCTCATCTTCATCCTTGCATATGGTACCATCATATTTAAATAATTTCCTCATTCTGAGGGTGTTCCTATTTATGTAATCTGTTTAGAAGAAAAACTTAGAATTTATATCTCCTTTAAGCCATGTACTTCTATATCTTTGTCTCTAGTAATATAACATGAATGTTAACCACATAATTCCACATTTTGGAGGTCATTTCTCATTATAAAATCATTAAAATTATCCATACTATCATTGTATTCAATATTTACTACCTTATTATCTTTTGGATTTAGGGAAATATTGAAATCTCCCACAACCATCTAGTCCCACCCAAAAGTGAGAGATTTAAATTCAAATATTTCTTTCCAAAACTTATTCCTTCTTATTTTGGAATTTGAGGCATAAATTATGGATACGATCCACTTCTTATTAGAAACTAAGCAAGTAACACATCATAATATGACCTTATTTTTTCCAAATAACTCTACCATTGAAATACAAGGGATCCCAAAAAAAATTGAGACCTCCAAAGGCACCAATGTCCCATGAGAGAGCATAATTAGACTAATTATAAAGATATTTTTTAAATTTCTCCAAGTATTCCATATAAATCTTGGTTTCTTGAAGGAGGAAACTAGGTTTTTGAACTTTCCTAATATTTCTAACTAATCTCTACTTTTAGGGGTTATTAAACCCCCTAATGTTACAAGAGATTACTTTCATGAAAGAGAGGGGGAGAGTTGCCTACCTTATCCCAAAGATTTTTTAATCTCTTTAACTCCATCAGTACTAGATTTGGGTCCTACATTCATAGTGAGTCTAAGAGAAAGATCCCTACTACTAGTTATATGCTTTACTTGACTTCTAGCAAAAAAACTAGTGTCTTTCCCTTTCCTGAATGGATTCCATATCATATAAGGATTCCAAAAGGCTTTCTTAGCCATTCTAAGATCCTAATTTCCAAATCAAATTCATTATCATCTCTTTTCAAATTTAGGGATTTCCTGATCTTATTTTTTCTCATGAGAGAAGGTGAATTTGAAGTAATCTCACTACCTTAAACCTCTTCAAACCATAAAATATAAGATGTTTGAAGGATCTATCTAAATTTAATTACTCCCATCCACCTGATTTGAAGAAATATTTTTAAGATTCCTAAGAGTGAATCCTTTATTCATCTTGGGGCTCTTCTCATTAAAAGTTCCTTTTAACTTTGTATTATCCATTCCTGAGGGGTTAAGATAAACCTTTCTTTTCCTCTTAAGTTTTGGGCATTCCATAACTTTATGTCCTCACACATCATAATAATTTAAAATTACTACCTCATTCTCATACACTATCTCTTGGAACCATTTACCAAATTTGGATCTTAAAGAAATAGAATTCAATGCTAGCTTACCTGATTTCACAAGGATACAAACTCATGTCACAACAAGGCATTTTTGAGATAACAAGATTTGATCAACTTTGATTGGGTGTCCAATGGCTTTTTCAACCCCTAAATGGCCTCCTTATGCCAAAATTCCAATGGAATACTAGGAATATTAACCCAAATTGGGTGTTCTTCCAGAAGTTCTTTAGATAAGTTGATTCTTGGTCTCCATTTTAAAATGAATAGCCATGATTTAACCATAAACCATGGGCCTCCTATAAAGACTTTTTTAAAGTTAGGTTGATCATAAAAACTTGACCAATAAAAACTTGTTAACCATGGCTCTCACTTCTACCATGTCATTCAAGGCCCATTTCCTTTTTACCCATTCCCTAAAGGTTTTGATGTTTGGCCAAAACCTAGGGAATCTGACAAGAAGGGCATACTATAGGATTTTAAAATCATGATCCATTACACTATCTGGGATCTTAAGACTAAATAACTTATATATCTTGTGGGGAAATAAGGTAATAGGGTCACCATTTATGACCTTATTGATAGACCTTCGTATGGATACCTCAACTAGAGCCTCATAATGTCTTTCTTGTGCATGTAAGAATTCAAAACCACCATTCTCATAGTCCTCTATTTTCATTTATGAATAAAAAATATCAATAGACACATCTCTTCTTTGTGATGATACATTTCTATCTATTTCCATAGGATGTCACAAAGTATAGTCAATGTCGTCAAATATGTCTATATATGTTTGATGTCATAATATGATATAAAGCTTATGTATTTTTTCCTTTAATATTATAATAATCCAATGAAAGATATTTCCAAAAATGCAAATGGTTATGGTTCAGAGTGATGTGACATAATAAAAACTTGACACATGGATCCAAATATAACCCTAAAAACATGATCCATTACACTATCTAGGATCTGAACACTAAACATCTTCTATACCTTGTGGGGAAATAAGGTAACAGGATCACCATCCATAACCTAATTGATAGACCTTATCATGGATACCTCAACTAGAGCCTCATAATGTCTTTCTTGTGTATTTAAGAATTCAAAATCACCATTTTCATATTCCTCCATTTTCATTTATGAATACAAAATATCAATAAACACATCTCTTCTTTGTGATGATACATTTCTATCTATTTCCATAGGATGTCGCAAAGTATAGTCAATGTCATGAAATATGTCTATATATGTTTGATGTCATAATATGATATAAATCTTATGTATTTTTTCCTTTAATATTATAATAATCCAATGAAGGATATTTCTAATAATGCAAATGGATATGGGTCGAAGTGATATGACATAATAAAAACTTGACACATGGATCCAAATGAAACCCTAAAATCATGATCCATTACACTATCTAGGATCTAAACACTAAACATATTCTATACCTTATGGGGAAATAAGATAACAGGGTCACCATCCATGACCTAATTGATAGACCTTATCATGGATACCTCAACTAGAGCCTCATAATGTCTTTCTTGTGCATTCAAGAATTCAAAACCACCATTCTCATAGTCCTCCATTTTCATTTATGAATAAAAAATATCAATAGACACATCTCTTCTTTGTGATGATACATTTATATATGTTTCCATAAGATGTCACAAAGTATATTCAATGTCATGAAATATGTCTATATATGTTTGGTTTCATAATATGATATAAACCATATGTATTTTTTCCTTTAATATTATAATAATCTAATGAAGGATATTTCTAACAATGAAAATGGATATGGGTCAGAGTAATGTGACATAATAAAAACTTGACACATGGATCCAAATGGAACCCTAAAAGCATGATCTAGTACACTATCTGGGATCTGAACACTAAACATCTTCTATACCTTGTGGGGAAATAAGGTAAAAGGGTCAGCATCCATGACCTAATTAATAGACCTTATCATGGATGCCTCAACTAGAGCCACATAATGTCTTTCTTGTGAATTCAATAATTCAAAACCACCATTCTCATATTCCTCCATTTTCATTTATGAATATAAGATATCAATGGACACATTTGTTCTTTGTGATGATACATTTCTATCTATTTCCATAGGATTTCGCAAAGTATAGTCAATGTTGTGAAATATGTATATATATGTTTGATGTCATAATATGATATAAATCTTATGTATTTTTTCCTTTAATATTATAATAATCCAATGAAGGATATTTACAACAATGCAAATGGATATGGGTCGAAGTGATGTGACCTAATAAAAACTTGACACATAGATCCAACTGGAACCCCAACATGGAACATATATTTGAAAGTTGTGAATAACCCAAATAAAAATTAAGTTTATAAAAAGAGATGTGTGGCATGGATAAAACATTTTAATTTAAAATAAAAGTTTACATGGTAATATTCTACAAAAATAGGACATGTGGATTGAAATAATGCTAATTAATTTGTCCACACCATGCACAAGTATGAATAATAAGATTACCAATGTGACACTTCAAATTAGTACTATCATCAAGAAATCTATCATGTTATCACTTTTTACACACCCCATTGATGGTCAATTATATAAAATGGAGTTTTATCAATGTGAGGTTATGATGAAATAAAAATAGTCTGTGTGTATAATGGAGGTTCTCAATCAGGACAACTCAACAACATATTGATATATTAGGGGCATGAATTTAGGTTGATAATAAACTATTACATGGCACGGGAATGAGATACAATACAATTCTCAATTCATAGGATTTACAATACAAAATGAGAACATGAAATTGACCATTGTTAATGTGACCATTCTAACTATTTTATATACATAGTCTATGATTTAAATAATTTGAATCATTAAAATATTCAACTTTGTTTAGGTTTTTGTAGATTAAAATTTCATCAAAAATTTTAAGTACGCTAATGAAGATTTCTAGAAAAAATGTGCATTTTTTTAATTGATATTTTGGATCACACTTTGTGAACCTTATTAGGATGAGAGAATGAAATGAGTTATATTTAAAACTAATGTTTCCATTTAAATATGTTAGTGATTGAGTGAAAACATTATCTCATTTAAATAGAATAGTTAGTCAACTTACTAGGCTAACAAAGTTACTTTTATGTACAAAAATAATGGCCTTTGTTTGCATATATATAAATAATTTCAAGTGACTATAAAATTAATCAACTTCCATATAAATATTAAACTCAATAAGAAATATTTATAAGTACTAATCACTTTTATAATCTAAAATAATTCCATATCACCATAAAAATTAATGAAATTGATTTTGTTTGTATACATTATTGTAACAAATACAAATTATATAATAATATCAAGATAACTCAATCAAAGTATTTAATTATTCTTTTGTATGTTTTAAAAGAGTGGCACATATTTGGGTGTGGCCCCACATGATCTAACCATGTACATAAGTGTGTGAATATTTTCCTATCTAAATGCAGTGTGACATAAAAAAACTAGTTGGGAGAAAATCCAAAGAAAAGGGATTATTTTTTACTGTAAAAATATCACATTTTCTTCACCTATGAACAATATATTTTTATCCCATACAAGTGTGTACACTTGTCTAGAAATGTTTTCATGTTTTTTATGTATACTGGCATAATATTTACTTTCTTCGATCTGATAAGTTTGTCCCTAATTTTGCACTACAATATCCCCCATCTAAAAACAAATTCCACATTTTATATCCATTCAAAGTGTTGAATGAAGGAACATTTTATTATTGAGTTAAAAGAAGTAAATAACAACCCAATATCAAAATATTTCCTTGCAATATTCAAAAATTTAGGGATAAACACATGACTAAACTATTGGTAACATGAATATATAAAAATTGGATGTTTGGTCACTGATCTAAATTTAACAATCCTTAGAACTCTGAATAATAGTCCTTCTACTCCCAACACCAACAACTTATTTCCAAGTGGAACGATATCTGAAATAGTGAACCAATACAAGAACTCTTTTTCAATAAGGTGAGTTACTAATATTTTATTTAAAATAAGTTCTTTCCACCATTATGATATTTTATGTTAGACACTAACTTAAAATGAACTTTAAATATTAAGTTATTTTTGATAAACTTATAAAAAAATCTTTGGGGATAAATTCATAGTAGCAAAAACAATTGAAGAAAAAATCATTTTTCAACAATACATGTTTATCAAAAATTCATAATGCAAAATTATGAATGAAAAAATATTACTATAAATAACATTAGATAGAAATGCAATATGAAAAATTCTCTAAAAATTTATTTTATATATTAAGTTGTGTAAACTCAATTTAATTTATTGCCTTGTTCAACACTTCCCATATAAAAATTAGCTTCTTTGAAAAAATTATTACATCATCTGCATCCCAAATCAAGGCCAATTGTTTAAACAATGTCACCATATTTTATAAAATATTCTTAAGAAGAAATTTTCATTTAAATGATAAAATTTTCTTCGGGTATACCTTTATTTAATGGGTTAATTAAAATATATCTTGCAAAATTAAAAGAAATTCTAGGTTCCTACCAAATCTTATCCAAATAATTAATAATTTTCCCCTTTTTTTGTAATGCTCTGAACCCAAATATAACAAAGGATAGGCCTCCACTTTAGCTACTACCAGTAGTTTCATTGCAATTTTTTATACATTGACATTTATATTCGATGTATACTTAAATTTTTAATTGAAATTGTGTAGTTATAACTATTAAAAATTGGGTCAAATATCCTCATGGTTGTATATGCTCTTTGCCAAATTAGAATGTATATTTATTTTTCAAATATTTTTTTTGAATTAAAAATCTTTATAAGTCGAGAAAAAATAAATAGTTTTTTGGAGGCACTACATAATATAATAATATTGAGATTCAACTTTACATTGAATTTATTTTTTAATGTAATAGTAATATGTTAGTTAATGTTTTCCCTGTATTCCTAGGAATTTGCATAGATTATATATCATCTCTAGTAAAATATACACAATAATTTAAAATTAAAATTATCTAATACTTGACAATTTAAAGCAAACCAACATTGGGAAGTAATGAAGCTTTTAGTAATTATTGATAATTAATAATTAACACTTATTTAAGATCCAAATGTGACAATAAAAGGCGAATGATTTTATGTAGTTGTTGTATTTACCACAGCCAATTTCATGTTCTATTGAAGTTTATTTTTTCGGTTAGATGTGCCCTCTAGTTTTTCATTTGTCTCCCCCTAGGTTAAAATTGAGCATTGATTTAACTGGACCTCAGCTCCATCAACCTCTCCATCTATGATCATCATTATTTTTAATGGCTTAAAAATTTCTACCAACATGAAACATAAAGGTTTAAAATATGAATTTAAAATTATTTAGAATGGGTGGCCACCTAGTCTCAAATGCATGGAGAAGTATAATATCTAATAACAGGTGGTCATCAATTTTCATAGATTATGAAATGTAGATAATTCAGTGTAGTATATGTCATGAACCAATGTATTGAATTTGAATATAAAAATAATCTAGTGTAGTACACAAATTTTATGATATTATCAAACATATTATGCACCCATACATGTAATGATATATTTTTTAATAAATTTTAACCATCATCTCCTACTTTGGGTTTTGCATTATGCATATAATTGAACCCATAGTTAAATTTATTGAAACTTGTATTGCATTTGTCCCTCCATAAATTATTAAAATAGGGGATGGGTATTTGTTACATATTTTTAACATGTGATCCAAAAAATTGAAAAATATCTCATATTTGAACAAATGTTTTGATAAGACAATCCCAATATCTATTGGCCTCACAATGTCCAAGGGCTTGGTGTGTGACTAGTAAAGTTATATTCTTACTTCTTCATCAAGCTTGTATTTTTAATTATGGATACCATAAATGTTAAAGATCACTAACAATCTCTTGAACCTACCTTCATCATTCAAAACCCTATAACATCCTTCACAAATGATTTCATTATTTAATTTAACCTTTTCCATGTAGATGCATAAAAAATTATGAAACATGTAAGATTTAAGCATTGGAACAATAAATATACACACAAAATTCATTGTGTTAGACCCTATGAGAGTATATCTATAATATAATTTTTTGTGATATCAGTCAAAAGGTTAAAAATATTTGTAATAACCACCTTAGGACTACGTGGAGAAATATGATTTTTTAGTGCTTCCAATGTTCTGGCCAATAAAAAATAAAAATCAGATTGGCATGTGAACTCATAATTATCTTCTTCCCTTTGTTGAGAATGTCTATCAATTGATGATACATATTTTTATCTTTTTTCCTTCTTCCCTTTTCATCTCTGAATTCCTCACAGAGTTTTAAAAAGTGATTTTCTTGCATTCCAAAATTTTGGATCACATTTAATGTAATACATTCCATCTGAGATACTTCTTTAGGAACTCATGAATTCAAATAGTCCATAATTTTCACCCTTGATACTATTTCTCTTTCACTATTTTTTAATAGGAATTTAAATTTTATGCATTCACACCAAGTTCAAGAGTCACTCACAACCACACTTATCCACTCATAACATTGTCTACTAGTACAAAAAATTATTTGTCAAACATACCCTTTGTGCCTCTAAATAATATTTTTATAAGTTAGTCCATTGAATTTGGATTGAAATCTTGGCCGTAGTCTTTATTATGGAAACAAGGTAGCCCATCATTTATGTAGATATAAAAAACTAGAACCAATGTTCCCCATATTTTTTTGGGAAGGAGAAATGATAGTTTATCACTAAGGTTGTCTCTTTTTAGTTTTAAAAAAATATTCACACTCTTATTCAAATGCCTATATGCGAACATAATTTTTTTTTTACATTAATATGATATAAAAAGTAATTAAATAAATATTTTATTTTTATTGTTAATTGAAATAAATTAGATATTTCAAGTACCTTTCAGTTATCTACCTTTTTTGGATAGAACCTAGGTGTTAGGGTATTTTTTCCATGATCCATAATGCCCTAGTTTTGTATGACTAGTCAATAAAATTTGTTGCAACCCATGCTCTATTGACATATTTTTGGTTTTCATATATTTATTATCTACTTTGTTATGGATTTGGTACAAAGAATACAAGATGGCCTTTTTTATATTATATCATGGAAATTATCAAACTCATAGTTTTCTAGGATAATGTTTTGAGATGCAATGGTATTGTTTCCATTGATAATGTAGAATTTAGTCTTATAATCCTGTAATTCATGTTTTCACTCAATGTCCAAGATATGTCCAATTAATTTTATAAAGGGAAATAATATTGAATCCCATGGAAGAGGCACCAAATTTCACAACATAGAGCTAACTAGTTTGTCAATACTTGGTCAATCAAAGGATTGATATTGGTATTTAGAATGAGCTTGGTGGCATCATTCAAATCCAATCTTGAATAATTTTTCATTGAATAGGAAAATTTGAATCTCTTAGGATGTTGAATATTAATTTTTATTAAATTTGTTTACATATTGATTCATTAGAGTTTTCTCCCTCATATATTCCCTTAGATCTTGGAAGTGTGATACATATATTTCTTTTTCTATGTTGGACAATAGTTGTCTCATTATATATGTAAACTTATTTGAATGAAAATTTATTTTTTTCCAATTCTCTATCCATATTCAAGAGGTCAGCCATGGATATACATATTTATAAAAGTATTCTAAAATATGCTTTAATTCCATTACAAATACTTTGACTAGTTTCCACTCTGGTGGTGTCTCCATCTATATACGATTCTAATTTCTAACCGTAAGAATGTCACGAATATTTTTTATGTTTCATAAAATGAACCATATAAGTCCATTTTAATAATTTAGCATGAATGAACATTATTTTTTATTTTATCCACCTAAGCACTTAATACATTCTTTGAAATTCATTTCATGTTGAACACTATCACAATCAATGACATTTCCTTGACAGGGAATGAAACAACTAGAGGTGATTTTGATAGTTATATAGTGATTATATTTATACAAACCATTCCTCATATCTTTTATCATAATACAATACACCATCAATAAATGGAATATCTCCTTAAGTATCACTATGTATGAGATCCATTATTTCCTATTGTAAATTATTAGTCATAATTTGTCGAGTGGATCATGTTTTTAAACCATGTAAAAATAAATTATTTAGTCCCCATATTAATTTTTTTGAAAGGATGGATATTAATATTTAAATATGAAAATTCTTATAATGTTGAATCATATAAGAACATAAACATCCATATTGTCCAATTCTTATAATTGGCCAACAAATTATCAGGATCAAATCCTTTCAGTAGAAGAGGTTTAAAGTAAATTCAAAGAAGTGATAGAGAAATAATCTACACAAGATACAATATTTAACTTGAGATCTATCCATAGTTAGATCAAATATCATAACACATTAGATCAGATGGGTAAAAATATTCATGAATACAAAAATTTGAGAAGGGAAATTTTTGATACAGTAACAGATTGTGAGATAACCAACCTCTACTCCTTTGGCCTAGATAAGGACAAAATACAAGATATCTTCAAGGCTTTTGCTATATATGTTTAGAAATTATAGGCTGAGAAGGATAAAGAGTTAGAAGTGTTGGAAATAGATTAATTCTTTCCATCAAAATCATTCTCGTATATTGTATTTTTCATTGTTTTAAAACATTGTAAAGTTGCAAAAACATATCATGTAAATTGAAATTATTTTTTTGATAGCTCTTTTTGAGAAAGACCCATGTGTATTTTACACTTTCTATTTTGATAGGTTGGAAATTGTAAAAAATAGACTTAAAAATTACACTTTTCATTTTGAAAAGCTTTTAATAGCTTAAGTTATTAAAGAACATATTGAAAATTATAATTTTAGTTTTGAAAAAGTGGTATGGCTTGTAAGTTGTAAAAGTCTCAATTGGAAGTTACAAACTAGGGTTTTTAAAAAAAGTAGATTAAGTTATCTTAAAATTATCTTTTGTTCAAAGATTGAGTTTCACTTTGGCACACCCCCCCGCCCCCCCCCCCCCCCCCCCCCCCCCCCCCACCATTTGCATGAACACAAGTTGTAGCTAAAATAGAGAAGAAGGAAGGTGTTGCATGATGATTTAAAAGTTCCCACTACACTTCCAATAGTTGGAAATCATGTCCAACTCTTTCATACTCTTTTCCAAACCATTTTACTAAGCCAAGGATGCCATAATTTGAAGATCACACCTCTTTTTGCATGGAGTTCCAGATTTGCATGTTATTCTACTAGGCATTGGATTTCATTGTTAACTACATCTCTTTTATGAGATATTTTATATAAATATGGGTAAGACCCCTTAGCCCATTTATCTTTTTTTTTCTAGATTTATTATTCTACATTTTTAATAACTCTTATACATGCTATAACTTGGAAAATGAGAAATAATTAAAGATTTACCTTTATTGTCTAAGAAATCCTTGTGTATGCAAAGTTATTTGAATATTTGTGGATGTTATAATTCTTATTTTAGTCACAAAATTTCATTTGTGGTGTTTTATACCCTTTTGGAATATTGTTTGATTAAAATAAAAAAATCTTATCTCTTTTATGAAAAATAACAAATATTGCCTTTGATTTCCCTTTTTCATGAGTTTTTGCTCCTACAAATTTCAATCTCTTTTTTATTCTATTGTGTTTATTCAAGTAAGCATTAAAATCCAATATAAAAATATTTGTTGCAATCACCATTTTCAGTTTTGTAAATTTCATTCTTAAACTCTTTTCCCCAGTCAAACCTTAGTTTAGGAGAAAGAACACCAAAGGAGTGAAATTTATATAAAATTGGTATTTTATCAATTATACTACATTTATTAAAAGTAAGTCAACCTTCTCTAAAGTTTCACCTCAATTTTCCAAGGTCCTATAGCTTGGAGGTGTTCCCATTGTATCATTAGATTTTTGCACAATGAGCTACTACATCAAGAAACGAGTGCAAAATCTAAGTGATAACAATATGTAAAGATTTTAACCATCAATTACTTAATACTAGTTTTAGTATCTATAAATTTCCCATATTATATTAATCAAATTGATAGATTAAAATGAAAATGTGTACCTAAGTGTGTATAATAAAATTTATCATTAACATGAATCTCTGATTCTGTATGTCACTCAAAAAAGAATGCAACAAACATATGGAATTCAATGTACATAAATTTAAATTTGAAATCTAAACCTAAATTTTGAATATAAAAAATTAATGAATGATTACCCTATGTGTTAGTGAAAACCATGTTTCCCTTGAAACTTTTTGGAGATGATGCTTCCTTGTTGAAGCATTGGAGAAAGGTGATTTTCACTAAAGCACTTGGAGAGTGGTTCCTTTTATTAAACCATGGAGAAATTGAGGGTGATAAAACTCAAAAAAAATGTAACTATGCAAACACATGGATTGGAAATAAAACAATAAAACACACATAAATGTGGGGAGAAGTACACAAAATAGTAAACTATAAACCTAGGTTGTCCTTTGTGAGAGATTTCATCTTGTTGGGTGTTATTTTATACTACATTATGTTTCATTATTTTTCATTTTGCTTTGTGTTGTAGCAAGTGTTTTGATATACATTTTGAAGACCCCTTGGCTCCCTTTTTATGTATGTAACTTTAGATCGACATGTTTGTTTGAATCCTTGGGAAAGGGCCTATTTGGGTTCTTCAGACTATAGCATTTGATGTTTCACTATTGATTCATTTGAAGAGGCCATTTTTAATGTCTTTAGGGCATGATCCTTTACTTTGTGGGCTCTGATTTATTGGTTATTTTAGGAGCATCTACTTCCCCTATGTTTAAAGTGTGGAGGTTCAGTCTAGCTTAGGAGTGGACTTATTTTGTAGGGACCTATTGGGATTTGTTATTTAAATTTTATAGACTTTTTTCTTTGAAGAAGCCATTTATTGATGGGTTTTTGTTGTTCTTGGTTATCAAAGCTTAAATATTTTGGTGAGCATGATTTTTGTTTTTATGTTGTTTTTTATATGAAATGGGTGAGAAGGATTCGAGAATCTCTTAGTATACGAAGCCTATTTTTAGTGGTGAGCAATTTTATTGATGCTGAGCTTTTATTTTGTTGAGACCACAATGCAAGATTGTGGGTTGTATTTATTTTTAGAGTTACTATGTTTTTTAGTAAATTTAATCTGTTAAGGAGCATGTTCCATTCAAGTTTGATGGATTCTATTAAAACCCTTTGATTCTAAGTTTAAAATATTATCCTTTATTTCCTCTATTGTTTCTTTATCACATTGCTAATTTTATTTCATTGCGTGGGCTTGTATGTACTATTTTGTGCTATAGTTTGTGGGACCCTATCAAAACCACTTAAGGTTATCTTTCAATGGATATTTTTAGATTCTTTTGTTTGTTTCTTCATAAAGGCATTTATTGAGAGTCTCCACTATAATATATATGTTGTACCAGGTTATAGGACCTATCAACACCCTCATATCTAGTTCATATCTCCATGTCAAAAGCATTTACCAATAATATAAAAACTAGTAAACTATAAACTCTACCAATTGTAAATTGTCATAGTGCATATGTGCATGAACTAGTATCATGGGTAATGAATATGAAAGTATTTATAAGTTCATGAATGAGTATCATTCCCCCTGAATATGTACCAATTGATATATAATTTTATACATCTATATGTTGAACTTGTAAACCTATATCTTGAATGTATGTATATATGAAAAACCTATAATTTATGTTCTTATAAATTGTGTACATATTCCCATGTATACACATTTATTTGTGTATGAATATCAACTCAAGTATATTTAAATTAAGTGAATATGCATGACATATTCCCCCATAATATGTACTTATGTGCCCATATATGTCAAGTAACTGAAGTCATCTAATATTTAATCATTCTAAATCTTTTAAATCTATTTTTTTCTTTATGGAGGCTTATGTCTCTATAAAAATCCTAATTTAATGCCTCCATCTTGAGATTAAGGCTTTATCCTATAAAATGATCATATGAAAATAATATTTATGTGTATCATGCCATGTATAAATATAACATCATGTATATTCATGTGAACATCTAGAGGGTATGTCATCATAGTAATGTATACACCAATCAACATACTTATGTAATATATTTAACATAAAACATATAAGTGTCATGCTTAGATATATGTATCAGTAAATCAAAAAGTATTAACTATCACTAATTGAATGAGACTATGTAGTAAAGCTACATGATATGAATCATGGCACCACTCAATGTCAACAAGCTCAAAAAAAAAAAAACAAGCTCAAGAGTTAGTGTCACACATAATGCAAGATGATGCATACAAGTGACATGAAAATGTTTTAAAAAACTAGGTCTAGTGCCACATACAAGGGACATAAAGATGTCACATATAAGGTACATAAATATGTCAGATCAAAAGGGTCCAACATATAACATACAAGTAATGAATAGCCTATCACATAAAAGTAACATCATCAATGAATCATAGAACAAGTAAATAATAGTCTACACCATCTATATGTATGAATGTCACATATAGTCTAATAGCATATCAATGTAACACAATATAATATATCAGTAACTAGAAATATATGTATGTAATCTACATATCTCAAAATGGTATAGGCTATAAGAAGATATAACCTATAATAGTGAAACCCATGGAATAAGATTCCCTCAATATTGGAATGGCTACTAGGTGGAGGGAATTCCAACATCTATATGTCCATGTGTAACCTATATGTATTGAATTGTACTCATATACCATGAAATAGATGTGTATAAAAATAGTAATCCATATACCAAACTTGTGGTAAATGACATAAGTTAATATTGTAAGCTATAAATATTTTCATGCTCAGGTCCCAATTTTTATTTTTTTAATATTTTAAATGTTTTTGAATATTTAATTATTTTATTTTTTATGTAAGCTTGAAGTATTTGAAAATTGAAAAGTGCTAAATGATGATCCTATTAATTAAAGGGCCATGGGGAATACATGTATTGTATAGTGTGAGGATCACTTGTCATGGGTGAAAGGTACTTGATTTAGGCATGTCATATTATGATAAGAAATCATGTGTTGTATGGAAATTGCCATGATCACTACTCATAGAGTCACATGTATGATGGGTTAACTCTAGAATGTTGAGGACTCTCTAGGGTTCACTTTATATTAGGAGAACATCTCATTGCCTATGCTCACTTTGGAACACACTAAATTGTATATGATACTAGCTTAGTATTCAGAGTAGGATATGAAGACCTATATGACCCTAAATAACTCTCTAATCTGATAGGAAATGAATAGTTTGATATCTATTAGACTAAATAATATCCTTTGAACTAGATGTATAAAACTATCTTGCATATGTTTAACCATTATATATATATATATATATATATATATATATATATATATCCTTTAGGGCTGTATCAACCAACTGTAGTAGTGGTGGGGGTGGAGGATGAGATATCATACACCTATACTTATGAATAACTTGTTGCAGTGTATGTAATTGTGATATTAATTCATTATATATGGTGATACATGAATATTTTGCATCCAAGGGTACCATATAAACATGTAAAAGATCATGTTACTCTATTAAAAAAATATTAGAGTGGATAGTATGGAAAATACCACCTAAAGAGGTATCACTATGTGTCAGAGGGTATTTTATTTTTGTCCATAAAATCCCTTAATTATTTTATATATATATTATAAATCATGTTATGGGTATCTAAGAGAGTAAATAAGTGTCATTCTGCACCCCTTCTCACTTGACCCCTTTTTGATCATGAAACTATATATTGGTTGATCATTGATATAATAATGTATGAATAGTGCATCAAAATTTAAATCTTCATAGAAAATATCACTGTCATCAAATGTGACCAAAAGATGTTATGGTGAGGTGAAAATAAGTGTACAAATGATCACATCTATTAAGTGATCATATTTCATATTATATGCATAACATAATTTTGATGTATCCTTTTCTATTTCATTTCATGGTTAGAAAATTAATCATTGAGGATTTTAAACTTATGTTTCCATTTTTCTATGGTCTAGATTCTTCTTTAGGTGTGCTCAACTCAATAGTGTTGTAATCAATATAATATTATATCTTATGTATTAATTTTAAGAATGTTTTTTGTAGAATGTCCCAAAATTTTATGATAGTCATAGTAGACATTGAATAATAGTTATGACATGTAGGTATTTTTGGATCAATCACTTGTGTAAGAGGAAGAGTGATAAGGTTACACTTAAGTAAATTTTGTAACAATATATAAGGAGGTCATGGTAATCTAGAAAATTGCCTCTTTGGTGTAGCTGAAAATTGAATTAAATAGTAGGTTATGACTAGGGAAAATTTTAGAGGTTATTTTTAGCCAAAAGTCTATAAGTAAGTTTTTTCCATTTTGAAAATGGCTAGTTCTATGAAAATATACATAAGTAATATAGCCTCAATTTTATACATTTTTTTAAATCACCTTATAGATTATACTTAGTCCTATTTTGGGAAACAGATTTGCCATAGTTACTATGCATGTATGGTTCTAATTCACCAAGAAATTATATAAGACATGTATAAGTTAATATAGAATTGCTAGGTATATATGTATATATGTATGTATGTGTGTGTGTGTGTATATGTGTATATATATGATAAGGACCACTTAGGACATAATAAGCTTAAGGTAATTGTTGACCAAATTTGACTTTTAGGTCAAATTGGGGAACCCTAGGAAAAAAATTGGATTTTAGGTGTTTTATGGGTCTAATACATATGTCACAAGGTGTTTTATAGGTTAATTAATGTAATTTAATGCTATATTAGCCTTGGTCCTTAGTCATTTTAGTCCTTTTGAGTCATTTTGAGGTAAAATAGGGGCCATTTAATGAGTTGTATGGATTTATCAAGAAATGTGAAATTCAAAAAAGATGATGTCACATCCCATGTGTCCCAAGAGGTCTTCATCAATTGACATAACTGAAATGCGGTAGGTTCTTTAGAAGAAAGGGTAGTTTTCTTGAGGAAAAAGGTGAGTTTGGCACTTGTATGACTCATGGGGAAGTGTGCCACATGGGAGAAGATCATGGTATGTATCTTAAAATTACCAAAGCTTAGTAAAAAAATTTAAGTGCTTTTAAAGTTTCATTTTTTTTTCTAAAACCATTTTGCTCCTTTTTTACCCTTCTTGGCAAGCAAAAGCAGTCTTCAGGTTTGTACTTGGTATGGCTAGTAAAGGAGGTTTTATATAAAACATCTTGTGTAGGTTAAAGTAATATTATATAAATTAATTTAAATATAAATATTTTGAATAATGGTGGCTTCTACTTCAATAACCATCCTCATGAAGTTGACTATACTTTTTTTTAGTTGTTTCATGCACCCTATATATTTTGCTCCATTTTGGGAAAGTCCATATGAACCAATTGGTGATGTTTATCAAAAATGATTTTTTATACCATATTATATTATATACATTATTATTTTCAAGTTTCAAGTTCATTTAATGAGAAAATCATCTCAGGTTTGTAGGTTGGTCTCATATGGGATGACAGTTAAGTTTCCACCATTTTCTAGATTTTTATGCTTGTTCATGGCTTTAGGGGGTTGTTTTAGTGTTATTTATATGTTTTAAAGGTTATATTTATCCCCCTTCACCTTTAAAATCCATTCTTCAAATAAATTCTCATGAGTGTAGTCATAGAACACATACAACTAGTCTGCTATATGACCATCATACTAGTCAGCTAGGTGCCTTCAAGGGGGTTCAAAATTAAAAATGAAGTGTGAAATTGGTTTTGAAATTTTAAAAAAATTTATGTTTCATATGAGCATCAAACAAAAGGATATAAATCCAATATTTAGATAGATTCCTTGGATACATGAACCTTCTACCCACTGCCTGCCTGTAAACAACTTAGTGTGCACCTATAGGTGCTCTTATGGAGAATTTATTGATGAAAGGGGTATTTAGAGATAAACATGGTTTTTATTGAGAGAGTAGTATATTTTTAAGTATGAGACATATTTAAAAATCATAAAATATTAAAGGCAATGCTCACTGTCTAATTTTCCCACCCTTACTGCCTGTACATTGAATGCACACCTATAGGTGGCCCTAAAAAAAGTATGAGGGTACTTTTTGGGAGGGTTTTGAAAATGTTGAGACTTTATTTTAAGTAATAAAATGATGAGGAGACCTTAAAATTTATGACTTGTATGTTAATTGGTAGGTCATAAGGGAAGAATCAACCTCAAACACAAATGACTGAGTACAAGGCTCTTTTCCCTAAAAATGCAAAATAAAGGTCAAGGGGCTTTTGTGAATAACTTATGACATGGTTAAAATGATATTTAAGGAATATAGACAAGTAAATATTATATCTAATATATATGAAAATAACTCTACCAAGTTTTAGGGAAAAATGAATAATGGAGACTAGTTTTTAGATGGCTAAAACTTATCAATTTATGCACTAAAAATAGTCAGTATCTCCCTACAAGCTTGATTTCAAAGGAGAATATCTCCATAAAAATTTGTATTTATTGACCTTATAAACACATGTAAATTGTTTAAAATGGTTCAATAAATATCTTTGACATAAAAAATCATCAAAAGGACTCATAAGTTATGTGTAGACCCCTATACCCATTTTCAGTCTATACATAAGTCTAGTAAGCATCTACAACAAGCCAAGGGTAAGGTTTGATAAAGTGGTTCATTATTGTGGACCTAGAGAATGATGATAAATTATTTGAGCATTATGAATAAAATATAGTTTAGTGTGTGAAATTTTTATCATCTTAATACCTACAAATCCCCTTTTATTAAAAAATGTGCACCTACAACCATTATAAATGACTGTGAAGGACAATGAGTTAAGAAAGGGTGATTTAAATAATGTTTAGGATAAGATCAAGGTAGATAATTGGTCCCATAAGTTTTATATGGTATTTTAAGTTTTAATATAGGTCATATAAACTATTTTAAATCTTGTTTCATGAAATATAACCTACAGGTGTCCCCTCTAGAAGTAACACACAGTCAGGCAAGGTAATACAACCTTGATTGAGGGTAAGCATAAGGGAGTATGTTTGGTATTGTAAAGCATGAAGATGGAGAAGATAAAATTAAATCAATTAAAATTATCCTAAGGTAATAAATGGGGTTTTTATACCCTACTCTCAAGCCCAAACAAGAAAACAACACCTACAGGTCCCTTTCTAAGACAAACACAATCAAATGATAGACTCAGTTTTAAGAGTTCAATATATGAGGGGTGCATGGGAAATTTAGAATATTGAATAAATATTGTAAGATATTCATGATAATTATTGAACATTTATAAAAAATTTACATGATAAACTTGCATAGAAGAGGGGCCCTACTATTGCATAACACAGTCCACCTAGGAGAAGCTTGTGCACAGTCTGTCTCAGCAGGAGTTTATTTTAGGTGTTGGTGCTTATGGAGGGTCAGATGATATGACCAAGTTCTAGTTTTTTTTTTTTTTTTTTTTTTTTTTTTTTTATGGTATACTTTTCACCTATATAATCCTCTAAAATATTCATGTTTTCTATGAAAATAGGTGAAGTACCCCTTATTTTGTCTCAGACAGGGGGCACTTCCCCTTATACAAGCTAGCAGGTTTTGGTGAGTGAGGCATAAAAGGAGAGACAAAGAGATATATAAAAAATTAAAGAAGGTTTATTAAGTTTAAATACAAATAATAAAACATTATAATTATGTCACAAAAAATATAAACTAAATGGGATGATCTAAACCTCCAAGGTTGTAGTCATGACACTTGGGCAGGGTTTTGGCCTAGAGTTAAAAAAATAGGTCAATTTCACTTCTATCCCTAATTATGATTTATAAATTATTTATAAATGTTTATGAGGACAAAATATACATGTTAAATCTCTTTGTATTCAAATAAAACATTAGGAAAACCATTTTAAGCTTCAAAGACACTTAGACCTATTTGACATGGTTAGGTCTAGTTTTCAAATGCAAGGTCAAATTCAATTCTAGCCTTAGATATGAATTTAAACCTATTGGAACATGTTTTTTGGGTTAATAAATAGGTAATAAATCTTTTTTAGGTCATATATGCTGCAAATAATCCATTTTTGGATCAAAACTAACTTAGACATGCATGAATTATAAAAACAAGCTTGATATCCTAGTTTTAGATGCTCATATCTTTCATGAGGCATTTCATAGATGAAAAAGGAGTTTACAAGTGTTATTAGGGTCCTTAAAAATCATACTTTTGGAATTTTTTTTCAAATTGGATGTCAGACTTTTATGAACAAAGCTTAAGAGTTAAAATAGGCCTAAAACCCTTACAAACCCTCAGTCAAGACCCAATTAGAGAAATGAATCTCGAGATGCATTATAATGGAATATTTTATCATTAAAGTTATTATACATTTTATAGGAATCACTTAGTATGCATCACATGATTTTTATATATATGGACTTATATGGATATTGTGAAAAATAAGATTTTATTTATAGTTTTATGCATTATGTAGGATACCAGAGGAGTCTGAAGATGGAATCAAGTTTGGAGGAAATATTAGGACTTTTAATACCTAAATATGGTAATTTAATTCCAATAAAAAACTCCTAAGTGTCTAAACAATATATCTCAACCCAACCAATCAAAATTGGCATATTAGACAAGCTAGTGAAGAGGGTGGAAAACTTCATGTGAGATGATTTTAAGGTGTATTTGATGTATATAAGGATATGTATCATATTTAAAGGTGTCATAAACTTAATATCATGTATTTTCATGATAAAATAAATTCAATATTGAGGATAAGTGTGCAAGGTGCATGAAGGAGTTTTTTGGACTGCAGATGATTATGGCTCATTTATAGGTGTTTCTAGATGACCAAGCATAAAAACAATGCATGAAGAGGAATGCCTAAAATATTCCCATTTATTCCAATAATTATAACTATACATAATTAGTTTTGGGCTGTTCAAATATTTCTAAATCATGAAGGCAATTTTCTGAGCCAGGATGAGGAGTTTTATGCCACTTTGCAAGAGTTTGATGACTTGTATGGACTGGGATTCCTAAAATTGCATGGTTCATACCATATCCTCTTATAATGTAAAATTAAATAATTTTATTAGCTTGAAAAGTGTCCTTTTTACCCTTGAAATTCTCTCTTCTCCTCTCTCTCTCAAGTTCTATAAGAACTAGCCATTTTGGCTATTGTAACTGATGCTCCACCTGAGTATGGAAAAAACCTACTCATTTGCATATAATTTATCAATAATACTACTATTTTTTATCTATTCATGACTTATCTTAGTGTGTTTTACTTGAATGTTAGATCTTCCTTAGTGAATACTATGGATTCCTTAACATGTTGTCTCATTTTTGCATCATATTTACAGTTGGAAAGCTTCTTCTTATAGGGTATGTGAAGTGTTATAGGAAATGTAAAGGATTGAGTGAGTTAGTATTTTCATTATTTCCATTTAAGGCCTCTTGTCTAGTTCTCATATATTTTCACATTCATCCATAACCTCATAATGTAACATTGATGTGAGAAGATGCAGATTGGAGAAGTATGTGTTTAGTTTGTCCCTTGATTTCATGTGTAACATGAGACTAGTTAGAAGTCATCAATATATTTGGTATATCACCTCCCTTAGAATAGTTTTCTTTTAGTTATATCTCTCCCTTCCCCCCCAAAAAATTTTATGTGTAGTTTCAATCCAAAGTGGTACATGAGGGAGCTATCCCTATCTAGAGATTCACCTCATCCTTAAGCTACCCACAAGCCTAGAGGTGTTTCAGTTATGCTACTTGGATGAGGAGAGATTTTACATCTCCTCAAGGGTGAAAATACAAGTGATAATAGTTTTTGGCATTCCCAATAGGACTCTTAGTCCAAGAAATTGAGAGATTTTTGGTGTTGTCTCTCAACAATCAACCTTTGGAGGCATCTATCCAAGCATCAGTGGCAACTCCAAAGTTATATCATCTGGTTAATAAGCCAAAGTTATCCTTTTAGGATTTTTGGTAATATTTTATCTTTGTGTTATTGCTTTAAATGAATTTCATGGCTAATTTTTGTGTTGAGAACTATTTTACACAAGTTGGTGAGACTTTTCAAGCTTGTGACATTCCCTATCAATATGAACAAGTTATTAACTAGACCTGTCATGAAATGTATCAACCTTATAGTTAGCTTTCTCAATATCATATTTATCATAGTCAACCTAGTCACTTCTTAAGTCAATCCATTTCCACCTTTAAGAAAACACTCTTGGGCTATGAGAGGTATATGTTGGAGATTGATACTCTAAGAAAATATGGTCAAGAGGTTCCTAGTCATCTTATTCATAATTTCAGAGATGAATTAGAGTTGGTCAAAAGAGAGTGGGTACCTATTGATAGATCCAATCGGCAAAGGCTCACAAGTGAGATGGTTGATGTGAGTGGCCTAGTTTCTTCCTTAGAGGATAGGCAAGGAGTTCATGAAAGGCAATATCACCAAACCTATCAGCCTTCATATACACTTCCCCAAGTTTCCTATTAGCCATATTTGATCCCTACTCATGAGTCCAATCAAGGATACAAAATCAATATTTTTCCCAATCAGTTGGAGGAGAGAGTTGAAAGGATAAACCTTGTGTTTGAAGATAATCTTGATAGGTAGATTAAGTTGGATAATATGCATATGCAACAGTCCATGTTAGCAACAAAGGAAGTGGAATTTAAGTTCTCATTTCCCTCTCACATTACATATCCACCACCTAAAAAAGAGACTTCTAATCCTAACATCCTAAGCTAGAATAAGATAGTGGAGTCATGGGGAAAGAAAGAGAAGAGAAGTCTTGACAAAGAGTGTGATGTTGAGAAGGAACTTGACCATACACAAACCCCTCCCACCCTTCCTCAAGAAAATAATTCTAATCCTAACATCCTAAGATGGATTAAGATAGTGGAATCATGGAGAAAGAAAGAGGATAGAAGTTTGGTTGATAAAGAATGTGAAGTTGTGAGTGAAGTTAATCCTTTGCAAGTTCCTCCACCCTTCCTCAAGAAACTTCTTGTGTTTTATGTCAGCCCTCTTATTTTCATTATAATCATGATGATTCCTATGAAATTCAATAGATAATTTTCCAAGATAACCTAGCTAAGAAAATTAAAGTGTTAGAGTCAAATATGAAATTGCTAAGTCAAGGTGTGATGGAAGGTTTAAACCAAAAAAATGATCGTATGCCTAAACACACCCCATCTACCCCTCCTCAAGAAAGTGTTCAAGTTAAATTATATTTGAATGAATTGATTTTCAAGTGGAAGGAATAAAATCATGTTGTTTTATCCCAAGGTCTACCTCCCCTTCCTCAAGAGCTTCTAAAAGAATCCCCTACATTTCACTCTCAATCTAATTTTGAGTTCTATGTGCCACCTCCACAACCTAGTTCATCTTGACCTTATCTCATCACCATTTGAATTGATGGAACTATGGTATGGGAACATAAAATTGAAAAAAACTTAGAACTCTTGAGTCAATAAAGTCTAACTCCTTGTCTGCCTCATTAGACTAAGTCATAAGACTTCAAGATGCCTAGTCTTGGAATCATAAAGGAGATGGAAGATCTTGAAGCCCTTGAGAACCAAATCCATGTTGTGGTAGTTAAGATGCACCTTGAGATCCTTAAAAAAGTACTAAGTGATAAATAAGAGGTGGTCTTTTATGTTTAATCTTCAGATTAGGTTGATAACGAAGAATGTCTTCCTTTTGCCAAAGAGGAAGAACTGATTATTAGCTCTTCCATCACTTTTCAAGACACCATGGATAGACAAGGAAAATTTCTTAATTATTCTTGGGATGATATGTTTGAAATAATTATATCAGGCTATAATCCTCTTCAAGGAAGCTATGATCTTGTCAAAGATGGAGAAGGCATCTTTGGCACTCAAGTATGTATGCAAAGGAAAAAAAACTTTCAAATTTATCTTTTCAAGAAGCATATACATTTCATGATGACATGTTTGAAGTCATAAATATGGGATATCATCCTCTCAACTAGTTGGGAGAAACACATCATCTCTTTAAGGATGGATCAAGCTCCTATTGGCCTCAATCTTCTAAGGAACATGAAACTAATCCTCTTGAAGCCATGCTTACAAAGAAGATGCAAGTTGACCATAAGATGAAGAGTGGGAAGTAGTATGAAGTATGTGAACAATTTCAAGAGGAGTATATCTAAATTGGAGACCTATTTAAGGATGATCTACTTGAAATTAGATCAAGTGAAGTTCCAAGGAATAGATTTGATCTACAAAGAATTCAATCCAATGAGAAACATGCTTGGTACTATGTTTCATATCACTATGAAGATGATTCAATAAGTTTTCCTTTTGATCATAGAAAGGAGATATTATTAGTTAATAGTTGTGTATAATAGTTTGTTTTTTTATTCCCCTAAGTTCCTTAAGCACATGTGTGTGTGTCTTGTTAGTTTGTTGCCTTATTTTGTGTGTGTCCTTTGTTTGTGTGCTTGAGGTAATTAGTGGTCTTGTATTGATGGTAAATGGTAAAATGTTTACTTGTTTATATTAGACTTTAAATGACTCTCTAATCTCAATGGACTGATAAGGCTACTTGTCTAGTTAGTATAGTAGGCATGTTATCCCTATGAGTCACCAATTTATTGATCAAATTTGACTTTTAGGTCAAATTGGGGCACCCCTAGGTAAAAAATTATATTTTAGGTGTTTTATGGGTCTAATACATATGTCATAAGGTGTTTTATAGGTTAATAAATTTCATTCAATGTTATATTATCCTTGGTCCTTAGTCCTTTTAATCCTTTTAGCCATTTTGAGGTTAAAAAGGGGTGATTTAATGAATTTTATGGATTTATTGGGAAGTGTGAAGGTCCTAAAATATGATGTCATGTCACATGTGTCCTAAGAGGTCTTAATTAGCTGACATAATTGAAAGGTGGTAGGTTCTTCAGAAGAAAGGGTAATTTTCTTAAGGAAAAAGGTGAGTTTGGCACTTGTATGGCTCATGGGGAAGTGTGACATAAGGAAGAAGATCATGTTATGTCTTTTAAGATTCCCAAATATTATTTAAATGTTTTAAGTGCTTTGAAAGTTCCATTTCTAGCCCAAAACCATCTTGTTCCTTTTTCACCCTTCTTGGTAAGCAAAAGCAATCTTCACTTTTGTACTTGGTACAGATAATAGAGGAGGTGTCAAATAAAAATCCTTGGGGATGTGAAAGTATACTTAGATAAATTCATTTACATATAAATATTTTGAATAATGGTGGCCTATGCTTCATGAACCATCCTCATGAAGTTGACTGTACTTTTTTGCTAACTATTTCATGCACCCTATAGGTTTTACTCCATTTTGGGAAAGTTTATACAAAATAGTAGGGTGATGTTGATTCCATAGGATTTTTTATACCTTATCATATTATCTCCATGATTGGTTTCAAGTTTAAAGTTTATTTTATGAGCAAATCATCTCAAGTTTACAGATTGGTCTCATATGGGATGACAGATAGGTTTCCACCATTTTCCAAAATTTAATGCTTGTTCATGGATTCAATGGGTTGTTTTAGTGTCATTTATATGTTTTAAAGGTTATATTGATCACCCTTAACCTTTAAAATCCATTATTCAAATTAATTCTCATGAGTGCAATCATAAAACACATACAACCAGTCTATTATATGACTATCATACCAATCAGCTAGGTGCCTTCAAGGGGGTTCAACATTGAAAATAAAGTGTGAAAATAGTTTTGAGATTTGAAAAAACTTGAATTTTCATCTAAGCATAAAATAAAATGAGATCAATCCACTATGTAGATATATTCCTTGGACACACGAACCTTCTACCCACTGACTACCTGCAAACGACTTAGTGTGCACCTATAGGTGCTCTTATGGAAAATTTATTGATGAAAGGGATATTTAGAGATAAAATGGTTTTTATTGAGATATTATTATATTTTAAAGTATTAAATAGGTTTAAAACTCATAAAATATCAAATGAAATGCTCATTTTCTAATTTTCCCACCCTTACTGCCTGTACATTAAATGCACACCTATAAGTGGTCCTAACAAAACTATGAGGGTACTTGTTGGGAGGGTTTTAAACATGTTGAGGATTTATTTTAAGTCCTAAAATTTTGAGGATACCTTAACATATATGACTGGTATGTTAAGTGGTAGGTCATTAGTGAATAATCAACCTCAAACACAAATGACTGAGTACAGGGCTCTTTTCCCTGAAAATCCAAAATAGAGGTCAAGGGGATTTTGTGAATAAATTATGACATGGTTGAAATGATATTTAAGGCATATAGACAATTAAATATATTATCCCATATATAATTTAAAAAATATTCCAATTTTGAGGGATAAATTAGCAATGGAGACTAGTTTTTAGATGGCACAAACTTGTCAATTTATGCACTAAAAATAGTTAGTATCTCCCTATAGGCATGATTTAAAAGGAGACTATCTCCATACAAAAGTTGTAGTTATTGACATTATAAACATATTTAAATGGTTTAAAAGGTTGAAAGCAAAATATTTGACCTAATAAATCATCAAAAGGACTCATAAGTTGTGTTTAGACCCCTATACCCACTTTTAGTCCGTACATAAACCTGGTAAGCATCTACAACCAACCAAGAGTAAGGTTTGAGAAAGTGGTTCATTATTGTGGACATAGAGAATGATGAGAATTTTTTTGAGAATTAAGAGTAAAATATAGGTTAGTGTGTGAAATTGTGATCAGGTTAACACCTACAAATCCCCTTTTATTCAAAAATGTGCACCTACAGCCATTATAAATGATTGTGAAAGACAATGAGCTGAGAAAGGATGATTCAAAGGATGTTTAGGCTAAGATAAAGGTGGATAATGGGTTATATTAGTGTTATATGGTCATGTAAGTTTTATGATAAGTCATATCCACTATTTTAAAGCTTTTTTCATGAAAGATAACCTATAGGTGTCCCCTCTAGAAGCAAAACACAGTCAGGTAGGGTAATATAATTTTGATTGAGGGTAAGCATAAGGGAGTATGTTTGGTGTTGTAAGGAATGAAGATGGATAAGATAAACATAAATTAATTCCAATTATCCTAATGGAATAAAGGGGATTTATATACCCTTTTATTAAGCCCAAATAATCAAATAACACCTATAATTCCATTTCTAAGACACAAACATAGTCAAATGATAGACTCAATTTTGAGAGTTGAATATATGAGGGGTGCATGGGAAAGTTAGAATAGTGAATAAAGATTGGAAGATATACATCATAAGTATATAAAATTTATAAATTATAGACATGAAAAACTTGCATAGATGAGGGGCCCTAATATTACATAACACAGTCCACTTAGGAGAAGCTTGTGCACAGTCTATCTCAATAGGAGTTTGTTTTAAGTGTTGGTGCTTATGAAGGGTCAGATGATATGAGAAATTGATGGTTTTTTGTTTAGGGGATACTTTTCACCTATATAATCCTCTATAATCTTCATATTTTTTTATAAAAGAGGGGAAGTACCCCCTATTTTGTCTTAGATAGGGGGTACTTCCCCTTATACAAGACTAGCAGGTTTTGGTGAGTAAGGTATAAAAGGAGAGACTAAGAGCTAGAGAAAAAATTAAAAAGGGTGTATTAATTTGAAATAAACCTAATACAATATTATAAGGATGTCACAAAAAAATAGAAATTAAATGGGATTCTCTAAACCTCCAATATTGTAGTCATGACTCTTGGGTAGGGTTTTGGCCTAGAGTTCAAACAATAGGTCAATTTCACTTATGGACCTAATTATGATTTATAAATTATTGAGACATGTTTATGAGAAAAAAATATATATGTTAAATCTTTTGGGATGAAAATAAAATATTAGGAAATACATTTTGAGCTTCAAGGACAATTAAGCCTATTTGACATAGTTAGGTCTAGTTTTCAAATGCAAGGTCAAATTAAATTCTAGCCTTAGATATGAATTTAAACGTATTGGATAATGTTTTTTGGGTTAATACAAAGGTAATAAATCTTTTGGAGGTTAGATATGTTGTAAATAATCCACTTTTGACCTTAAAACTAACTTAAACATGCAGGAATTGTAAAAACAAGCTCGATAACCTAGTTTTAGATGCTCATATATTTTATGAGGCCTTGCATGGATGCTAAAGGAATTTAGAGGTGTTATAAGGGTCCTTTAAAATCATCCTTGTGGATTTTTTTTCAAGTTGGATGTTATAACTTTATGAATAAATCTTAAGATTCAAAACATGCCTAAAGCCCTTGCAAACCCTTAGTCAAGACCTGATTGGAGAAATGAAGCTGGAGATGCATTATAATGGAATAGTTTGATCATGAAAGTTATTTAACCTTTTATATGATTAGTCTCCCTCCCATACTTTTTATCTATATGGACTTGTATGAACAGGGTGCAAAATAGGCTTTTCTTGATAGTTTTATGAATTGTGTAGGCTATAGAAGAAGTCTGAAGATGAAATAAAGTTTGGAGGGAATATTATGAATTTTAATAAATCCATATGGTCATTTAATTCCAAGTAAAAAATTATAAGTTTCCAAATAATAGCTTTTATGTTAGCTAGTCAAAATTGGTATATTGGGCAAACAAGTTAAAAGGGTGGAAAACTTCATGTGAGCTGATTTTCAAGTGTCCCTGATGCATCTAAGGCCATGGAGGTCTTGAAAAGTGTCATCCAATTCCTCCCATATATTTTCATGATCAAATGAAGCCAAATTTGAGGACAAGTGTGTAGGGTGCATGAAGGAGTTTTTTAGACTACAGATGATGATGGATCACTTCCAAGTGTTTTCAAATGACTAAGCCTATAAATAATATATGGAGAGGAATGATTGAAACCATTCCAATTATTATACCTATCCCTAATTGGTTTTGGGATGTTTAAGTAGGTCCAAATCATGAAGGCAGTTTCCTAAGCAAGAATGAGAAGTTTTATGCCACTTTACAAGATTCCTATTATAATGAAAAATTAACTAATTTTATTATCTTGACAATTTTCCTTGTGACCCTTTAACTTCTCTCTTCTCCTCTCTCTCTCAAGTTATATATGAACTAGCCATTTTGGCTATTGTAATTGATGCTCCACTTGAATATGACAAATCCCTGCTCATTTGGATACTATTTTATCAATAAGAATACTAATTTTTACCTCTTTATATCTATTCTTAGTATATTTTACTTAAATGTTGGATTTTTCTTAGTGAAGACTATGGTTTCCTATCATGTTGTCTCATTCTTGCATCTTATTTACAGTTGGAAAGATTCTTCTTGCAGGACATGTGAAGTGATCTAGGAAATGTCAAGGATTGAGGGAGTTATTATTTTAATTAGTGCCATTCACAGCCTCTTATCTAGTCCTCCTATCTTTTCACATTCATCCATAACCTCATAATGTAACATTGATGTGAGAATATGCAGATTGGAGAAGTGTATGTTAAATTTGTTCCTTAATTTCATGTGTAACATGCTAATAGTTGGAAGTCATCAATATATTTGATGTATTAACTCCCTTAGAATATTTTGATTTAAGTTATCTCTCTCTCTTCCCCCCCAACCAAAGTTTAGGTGTATTTACAATCCAAAGTGGTACATCAAGGGAGCTAGCCCTATCTAGAGATTCACCTCATCCTTAGGCTACCCACAAGCCTAGAGGTGTGTCCATTGTGCCACTTGGATGAGGAGAGCTTTTCCATCTCCTCAAACGGCACAAATTCAAGTGATAATAGTAATAATTATATTTTGGTTGGCATGGTTTGTTAATTGAAATAAAAAAATATTTAAAAGGTTAATTATAGATACGGTTAAGACATTTTGGTAAACCATATTATATAGTTTATAATTTTAAAACTATAAAAAAAATTGATTTGTATTTTAGCATTATTTATAAAACCAAGTAAAAAAACATGCTCTTCCTTCTATACAGTTTTAATAACTTAAAATTTAATAATAAATAATTTTCAAACCTAATGTTTATTTTATTTCTAGCATTGAATGCAACTAAAGCTACAAGGATTTAGGTTTAGATCTTGCCCTATTTTTTAGTTAATTGGCACTAGCATATTGAGGGGCCCAAGGCAAAATTTAATGTTGGTCCAACACATGACCCATGGGATTAATGTAAGTTGATCGAATACATATGTGATGGTTTATTAATTTTTATAGTCATTGATGCAAGATATTGGTGGAAGCAAAGCTCTAATAATTTAAAGAATAGGATGAGAGGTTAGAACTGAAAGTGCAAATGATTTCTAAGCTAGTTTCCTTGTGATTACATCTATAAGTTATGAATTTATATTTATTTTATTTTGAAGACTAAGATCAATTATTTACATGCATAGTCATCTATCTTGAAATGAATAAATATAATGATAAGTTCATTGAAAAGTATTCATTTAAACATATTTTCTGGTCTTTTCTTGATTTTTCTATTCATTGGTGCAAGTTATTGGTGTAAGTGAAGCTATGGTACTCAAAATATTGGGATGATGTGAAGACAATTTATAAGTTAGTTTTCATGTGATTGTAACTTTAAAGTATGGATATGTGTTTCTTTTGTTCTAAAGACTGAGATCAATTGTTTGCATGTACAATCATTTGTCTTAAAATGAATAGATATAATGATAAGTTCCTTGAAAATCATTTACTTGAAGATATTTTTTCAAAACACTGTGCATGTTGGTTTTCTTAGAAATTTTATGTATATCTGCAAATCTTTTCCTTAAAAAATGGATTTTATTTCTTTCACTCATTTTGACTACACACAATTATTCCATTCACACATGTGATAGAAGGTTGATATGTTCTAAAAATATATGAAATGGGTATTTTTGGGTTACTTATAAATATGGATGAAATAATCATGAGGATCTGTTATGTTTATTCATTTTGTTCTTTATGCATTGTTTAAAATAATTATCTTGTATGCCATTATTTCTTAGAGGAAAGCAATTTCTTGTTTGTTTAAAAAGAGTATTTCTTAGAAGAAATCACTCTATTATTTTTTTTAAATAATTATGTAGTAAAGAACAAAAAAATATATAATAAATCGAGTATAGAAAAAATTGTGACAAAAAATCAAAGTATAGAGTATAAACAATAAACAGACTATTGAACCATATGGCAAGACAAATATGAAAAGTGAGGATGACATAAATTTAAAAAATTGAGTACATATGGTAAGATCATGTGTAGTACTTAGTATAAATTGAGTATGAACCTTTTTAAGTCTTTAAAATATTTATCTAAGATTGACCATTAAATTATGATATTTGACATTTAATTATGAGTATGTTAGTTTGTTGTTTTAGTTGCTCTTAGTTAGAATAGTGATTATATTTTCCTTTTCATTGTTCTATTTTCATTTACATTTCTATTTTTTTCCTCTCTTGATTGATTTCATTTTTTCCCCTCTTTTGATATATAGAGAAAGAGATTGATAAAACACTTTGATAAAATTATAAATATTTACTTCAAGAGACTACCTCTTCTATAGGCTTTATTTTTTTGGATTGGTTAGATTATATTATTTGAAATATGATTTACATATACGTATGTTTGATAATTGAGACATTTAATTAGTGAACCATTCATTACATGACATGCATGTTATTTATAGAATTTATAAAAACCCCTATTCACATATTATAAACATTTGTTGCTTCTTAGAATCACTATTATTCTAAAACCATAAAAATAAAGATCTAAGGAGCATCAAAATAGTCACTAAGAAATTGTAGCATGTCCTTATATATTTATGTTGGCCCCTATTTCCATGTTTTGAATTTTCAAGTGAGTTGTGGTTTGGTTCAATTTTTAATTTATAAATTTATAGATTGTGCAGATTTAGATTCTGTCTATGATATCATTTTCAAATAAATATTTTTGTAGTTTATTTTTTAACTTTTTATGAATGAATGTGATGGTATCATTGATTTATTTTAGGTGCCAAATTTTTAATTTCTAATGCAAAAGTTAATTCAAGAAGTGGAATAGTGATTTCATCCTTAAAGGGAGTGCTTTATATTGATGATTCATAAAATTGGCATTGAAAGGCTTTTGATTTATAAAATGTCTACTCCTAGTTTGAGTGCCAATAAATTAAAAGGGGTTTCATTGAATATAAATAATTTGATATCATATTTGGATAAACATCAACAAGAATAACTTTTCAAAATAAATACTAGTTTAAAAAATCAACTAAAATCAAATATTATTTCTCATGATCAAGATCTTGTTCTACAAGGTTCTGATCACTTTTAATGAGTGGATCCAAGTAACAATGCCAATGATATTGACACAACTGATTTAAGATAATCTATTTCTAAAAGTGTTGATAATTTAACCTCATAATTATTTCATCAAATTCGTCATAACTCCAAAAAAATGAAGTCACATGAATGAGAAATTTCAAAGAGTTTTCAAGTTGAACGGGTTTCTAAATATCCTTTCATTGAACCTATTTTGAGTGAAGACATTGATGAGCCACCAAAATAGTGTAGATGTAATATGTGTAGTTATAAACTATAGAGGGATAAACACTTATAACTAAAACTAGATACCATAGAGAAACATGTGGGGAAAGTGTATGAAAAAAAATTATAAACGGAGAGGATAAATTAATGATACGATGGAGAACAAAATAATAATCTCTTCTTTTTAGGTATGGATTGAATATGATAAATACCTATAAAAATAACAAAATATTCATGCAAGTGGAATAAACATTACAACTTTGTTTAAAAAAATGACGGGAATCATCCAAATGTCAAACATTATACAACTTTATGTTTTTTTTCAAATTTTAAACAAAGGTCAACCAATGATTGATTATCTAGGATATAAGGACATGCTACAATTTCTTGCCATCCTTAACTTTATAAATACTCATTGGTCAGTTAATAGTGTTTTGGAATGGGCTAATTATTTTGCTATAGTAGAAAAAGAGGATCTTCAATAGAAAATAAGGCTTTTAAGATACATAGCATTGTCACTAAATGAAGTTGTAACCATTGATAACACTTCTTGGGTGTGTATGCATGTTTAAAATATTTTAAATCATGTTCATCATCCTCATTTTCTTTCCATTCATAAAATAAAATAGAATGAAACTTCTCAAAATCTTTTAGAACTAGTCAAGATTAATTTGAAAGAAGTCAGCGGCATGGATCATTTATCAATTGCAAGAAAGATTGTTTATTTAGGGTCAAATGGAGAATTGTTTATGTAAGGTCAAAGAAGTGATCTTTATGTAAGGATAAAAACTTCTTATACACCATATATGATTGGTACTCATTTCATGGCACAAAGAATGAATTTGGCATTCAAAATTGTGAGCAAGTTTACATTAGTCTCAAAAGTTGAATATGCTACTCATAAAATTCACTCTTAATTTTGTAGTAGTCCAAAAATATTTTTAAAATTTTAAATTTTTTTAGGAGTTTTAATGTAAGGAAACAAGATACTTAAAGATGTTGATACTCTATGGATTTATCTTTATGGACTAACACATAAAGTATATGTAAAATATTAGTCATTAATGGGAATAGTAGAGGAACATCACCACACAATATATAGTGCTCCATATTTTTTTTTATTAAGTGATATAGAGACATTATTGACCTTATGTGGCCCTTTAACCATGTTGGATGAAATAAATATAATGATAAAGAAAGATCAATAAAGAACAATGTACATTCAGGAATATTCCAAGTTGAGAAAATTAATGTGCCTTACCTTTGATAATTTGTATTTAACACAACATTCATTTACAGGGAAAAAGTTCACAAGTTAGAACTTAATGACATATTAACCTAGTTATTTTCAGTTTAATGAAGATGGATATTTATGTGCAGAAGTGTGAGGATATAAAATATCCCTACACACTTTTGACATAGTTGGTCGATCTAATAGACTTGAAGAAGTTCATGTTACAAAGGATCGATTCCTTGAGGTTGTATCCCCTATAAGGTCCACTTTGAAGGAAATTGTAAAATGTCTCTTTAGAGATTATAGATTATTTTCCTTAAGATGAACTACTGGAATACATGGTTATGGTTTACCCTCATAATTGGAAAAATTCTAGCTCATCATATTTTTAGAATAAAATCAAAAACTTAGCCCAACACTTATATAAGATTGTAGAATTGAATGGTGAACAAATTGAAAGAATTTTAGATTTAAAAAATCTAAGTGGGCAGTGTATTCAGTTTGCAACAATAATGTTGAAACAAGTTAAAGTTATGGAAAATGCTTTTGAAGATGGATTGATCACTAGACTATGGAATACTTTAAGTTTGAGTGAAATACTATGTGATGGTATCTCAAAATATTTTAATCTTGTTAATTTATGACAAATAATGATTTTGGGCCTAGTGGAAGATGAGAGAATTTTTAGTGCATTGTAATTTTTAAAGTTAAAGTTAAGAAACAAGATTGACAAGAATTTGGAGACTTGATTGAGGCTCTATACAACTAGATACAATGCCCTCAATTTTCTTTTTAATAGAGATCTAGAAATTTGGTAGTCTAAATCTAAAAGAAGAGGATTGACTAATAATTCTTCAAACATACTACACTCAGAGTTCTACAATACTGGATCTGAGTCCAACAACTTTTGAAGAGAATGCACTTAAAATTTATCAAGAAGAAAATGAAGAAAAATGGCATGTTAAAATTTAAAATTTAGGCATCTAAAATTTGAGGTCTATTTAGGAAGGATAACAAATTTTTTGATCCCCAATAGTTTTCCATAGATTCATGTAGCCAGATTGTATTTTGATAATTAATACTAGGTGGATCTAATTTTGATGAAAAAATGATAATACTTGATTAGAAAAATGTGCATTTTTATGTTTTGTTTGATTAATAGAACATGTCCATAACAATTGTAAACTCTATTATAGAGATGCATAAGTATATTATGGTGTTCCCTTGTTATTTTTTACCAAGTAGGTGTATTTTTTTGTTTTAATTGATTAAGAGAATATGTCTATAATAGTGAAAAACTTTATTATATATATGCATAAGTATATTATGGTGTTTTCTTGTTATTTTATATCAAAATTATTTGAGTTATCTATAGTTTAATTAACTATAAGTATGTATACTGTACCAACAACTTCATTTCCATTAATAGCTTGCATAAATGACTAAAATTTTTGAGAAAACCATCACATATGTATTCAAGAAACTTCCATTAATTCCATGAGTGACGTGTTGGACCAACATTAAATTTTGCCTTGTACTTCAATATGTTGGCACCAATTCACTAAAAAATGGGGGAATATCTCAAATTTGATCCCTATAGATTTAATTACACTTGTATCACATTCAATGATAGAAATAAAATATACATTAGGTTTGAGAATTTGGGATGTGAAATAATTTATGTCATTAAAATATTTTAACATTGTTTGATTTTTTAAGCATTAAAGTCTTAAATATGCAGCAATTTCAATGTAAAAGTTTATAATTATAGTTTTAGTTATTTATTATTAAGTTTTTTATTCATTAAAACCATATATAAGGAAGAGCATGTTTGTTTTACTCAATTTTATAAATGTGTTAAGGACCACTTGTGACTTAGGACATAATACACTTAAGGTAATAATTACATTTTGGTTGGCATAGTTTGTTAATTGAAATAAAAAAATATTTGAAAGACCATTATTGATTATGGATATGGTTAGGACATTTTGGTAGACCTTATCATTATTGATTAAGGATATGATTAAGACATTTTAAAGACAATGTTTTAAGCAAATGTCTTTAAATAAATGATTATCAAATAACTTATCATTATATTTATTTATTTCAAGATAGATGACTATAAATACAAACAACTAATCTCAATATTCAAAACCAAATAAACACAAATTCATACCTTGAAATCACAAAGAAACTAACTTAAAAATTGATACACCTTTGTTTCCAACCTTTCATCCCAATATTTTGACCACCAAAGTTTTGATTTCACCAATATCTTGCATTAATGAATTAAAAAATTGAGAAACTATCACATATGTATTCAAGTAACTTATTTATATTTCAATACATATGCATCTCTATAATATAGTTTACAACTATTATAGGCACGTTCTCTTAATCAAATAAAAAATTGAGAGTAATTATTTACATGCATAGTTGTCTATTTTGAAATGAATAAATATAATGATAAGTTCTTTGAAAAGCATTTCCTTAAAGATATTTTCTTGCCATCCTCACTTTTCATTATTGTCTTGTCTTATGACCTCATATTTGGTTTATTATTTATACTCTATACTGTGACTTTTTGTCACAATTTTTGCTATACTCAGTTTATTATATTATTTGGTTGGTCTTTACCACTGGTTTCCTCTTAGAATCAATAGAATTAAAGATAATTATTTTAAACAATGCACAAAGAATAAAATGAATAAATACAACAAAGCCTCATGATCATTTCAACCATATTTCTGAGTAACCCAAAAATACTCATTTGATAGATTTTGAGAACATATGAACATGCAATAAGTAAAAATAAATGTAATGCATAAATATGATGATAAGTTCCTAGAAAAGCATTTATTTAAAGATATTTTCTTACCATTCTCACTTTTCATAGTTGTCTTACGCTATGGCCCTATAGTCGATTTATACTCTATACTCTAATATTTTGTCATAATTTTTGCTATATTCAATTTATTATATTATCTGGTTGGTCTTTACCACATACTAATTTTAAATAAACAAGAAATTGATTTTCTTTGAGAAATAATGATGTTCAAGATACTTGTTTTAAATAATTCACAAAGAACAAAACAAATAAATGTAACATATCCTCATGATCATACTATATTTTATTTTTAAATGTTTAAGGTACTAATTATAATGTGGTTGGCATGGTTTGTTAATTGAAATATACAAATATTTGATAGGTCAATATGGATATGGTTAAGACATTTTGGCAAACCTTATTATATAGTTTGTAATTTTAAAATAATGAAAATATTTGAAATATATTTTTTAGTTATGTCATCCTCTCTTTTCATAGTTGTCTTGCCCTATGGTCCCATAGTTGGTTTATACTCTATACTCTGATTTTTTGTTACTATTTTTGTTATACTCAATTTATTATATTTTTTGGTTTGTATTTACCACATTCTTATTTCAAATAAACAAGAAATTTATTTCCTCTAAGAAATAATGATGTGCATGATACTTATTTTAAACAATGCACAAAGAATAAATTGAATAAACATAATAAAGCCTCATGATCATAGTGTGTTTGGTTTGAATATTTAAGGTAATAATTATATTCTGATTGACATGATTTGTTAATTGAAATATAAAAAATTTGAAAGGATAATATGGATGTTGTTAAGATATTTTGGCAAACCTTATTATATAGTTTATAATTTTAAAACTATGTAAATGTTTTGAAAATTTCTTTAGTTATGTCATCATCACTTTTCATAGTTATTTTTCCCTATGGCCCCATAGTTGGTTTATACTTTATACTTTAATTTTTTATCACTATTTATGTTATGTTTGTTTTATTATATTATCTGTTTAGTCTTTACAATATATTTATTATAAAAAAAAAAGATATTGATTTCCTCTAAGAAATAATGACATATAAATACTTATTTTAAATAATGCATAAAAAAAAACTGAATAAATGTCACAAAGCCTCATGATCATACTATATTTTGTTTTTAAATATTTAAAGTAATAATTATATTCTAGTTGGCATGGTTTGTTGATTGAAATAAAACATATTTGAAAGGCCAATATGGATGTGGTTAAGACATTTTGGCAGACCTTATTATATAGTTTATAATTTTAAAATTATGAAAATGTTTTGAATACTTTTTTCTATTATGTCATCCTCACATTTCATAGTTGGCTTGCCCTATGTTCCCATAGTTGGTTTATACTCTATACTCTAATTTTTTATCACAAATTTTACTATACTTAATTTATTATATTATTTGATTGATTTCGTTTAAGTGACTTATAGAGGTTTGTACTCAATTTATATAGTCATATGTCCATGAAATTTAGAACTTAAAAAAGACAAATTTAATCTTTAAAAACAAGGACAAATTTAATTGTTGAAAAGAAGGAACAATAAATAAGATCTCAACTTTTGACTTATCACACTCTAACCTCTTTCTCCATTAGTTTCTTAATTAACACAAATCACCTCTTATAAAATAAATCTACATAAGTACTTCAAATTTCTTAAAACCCTAGAACCACGAAACCCTAAAACTTAAATTTATTTTTGTTAAAGTTATATTATTTTTTGGTCATGGGAATTGCAAAATGAGCAAGAGTTGCAAGAGGAGGCCAAACAAAAGTCTAAGAAACCAACAATGAAATACAATCTAAGTAAGAAATACAAGCCATACATGTCACGAGAATCATGAAATAAGTGATAATTACAAGAACGTCAAGGAGTATAAGTAACCAATAATGAAGTATAATCCAAGTAAAATATACAGGTTGTATATGTTTGTAAATATTTTCATATTTTTAATGAATTTTTCCTATATTTTAAGGGATTCAAACTATTTCCATATTTTTTTTCATCATATCTTTACTCACAATGTGAAAACCCTTTTTTATCTTATATCAAAATCCTTAATATTAGACACAATTTGGTTATCACATGGGATTCTTTGTTTAGTAATGAAATCAACAATATATTTGAATTTGTTTGGGATTATTTACTTAGTAAGAAGATCATAGAAACCTCAAAAATATTGTGAATGTGTGTTTGGGAATTGATGTGGTGATGACATTTTTTAGACTCACACACACCTACTTAGGGTTTAGGTTTTGGATGGTCTGTAGCAATTCTTATTTGTGTTGTCTCTCAGTCATCTTTGATTGGATTTATTAATTTAGAAAAGTGTTTAAAATGGATGTACTACCCCCAATTTCATAAGGAAAAGTAAAATAGTTGTTCTAAAAAACTTAGGGTATCCATTGATCATAATCATTATTCCACCTTAAGCATATTTTACATGTAAATGTGTTTTGGGAAAGGGATTTAAATTTCATTTTAATCCATTATTTCTTTATTTTAATAAGAATTTTAATTCACTAGATATTTATAAGTTTTTTGAAAGAGCTAATAGAAATTGCTAGTCAATTTATACATTCATGGAGATTTTTTAAAGATTCACTAGTGGAATTATACCTAAATTCTAGGATTCACCAAGATGTTATTGTAATTTTTAGGGGTCCATTATTAAAATTATCCCTAGTTATGATATTACATCATGATGCAAGATCATCAAGCTAAGAAACCCCATTTTTGTGTTTTGGTCATTAGTAGACTAAGGTTGGTCAATGATAAGTGATAAGGTGTGTTAAGAGACATTTTCAAGGTCCATTCATGTATATTAATTAATATGAAAATCCTATAAGTCATATATTTATTTTTGAAGTTTTTTAGAGTTTGCCCTCCAAAAATAAGAATTTAAAAGTTTAATTATTCAAAGTGAGTATAAAAGGGTTTAGTGCATGTGAGGATTGAATAGATTGGTAAAGTGGGATTAAGAGTCTAATGGGGTAAATAAAAAGTGTTTTATATGGGAAATAAATATAAAAATTCACACTATAGGCCATATTCAATTCATTGATATCAAAAACCCACGTTGAAGTGGCAATGAAGGAAGTTGTGTTTTGTAACCACCTCAACCAATCTTGAAGTTGGTTGAAAAGGTGAAGATTGTACATGTGTGAAGGATTTAGATGGACTAGGATATGGGAGAGAGGTGGAAGATAATCTCCAATAAAATAAAATATATATCCATGAAGGGATGAAATAATCCTCTTAAGAAAAGTTATCTAAGTCCATTATGGACTGTGTTTTTGTAAAGGAATGTTGAATCAAGAATAAAGATAAGTTGTTCTTTATGCTGTGTCTATTAAAAGTTTATGAGATTGATATTTATTTTTATCCTCATTATTTTTGGTGAGCCATTAAGGTTAAAAGTACATAAACTACTTATGTGTGTGTTTGTAGGTTGAACTGGTAGGCTATAAAATACAGTCATAAGGAGAGAGGATTGAATCTTTATGTGAAGTGATTACGCAAAGAAACATTGTTGTGTAAGTGTTATGTATATTTATTATCACCCTATATATCCCTTGATTATTTGGAAATAAATTTGAAATAGGAGAAACACAGTGGAGTAATAACTCTGCCTTATGTATTGTTATATACCAGTCAAGAGATGGAACAAACACTTGGGTTTTTGAGAACACAGACCCCTAACTATTTGAAATACAAATTTTTAAGTGGTATAATTTATTTTAGTGTGGATTATTGAGTGAAAAATTAATAATTTAATCAAGTACTTAGGTCTCAAGATAGTGATAATTGGTTACAATCATAATCTATTTGTAAGTAAGGACCCTATGCATAACCCTACATAAAGGAGGAACATTAAAAAGTGAAGAATAACATTAGAGGAAAGAATAAATAACATAATAATTATTTATTGTTGATTTATAATATAGGGTAAGGTCTGGTAAATAATAATAGAGGAAATGATTTGAAAATAATTAGGTTACAACACCTATAACAGGGTGTACCCTTTTTCGAGGATATAGTCCTATTGTAAAGAAGATAAAGCTTAACTTATTATGTTTTCCAAGTGAATACTTGAATTTATAGTATTATTATATTATTAAAATAATAAATGAAGTTATGAACCCATTAGATGAATTTTAAGTGTTTGTAAAGTAAGCAAATGGTCTATGTTGTAGCTACAAACCTATAAGTTGTTCTAGTGTGCATGGTCACTTATGAAACAAAGACATTTATCAAGTAAAATATGTAATATATCCATTATGATCGTTTTATATGGTGACAATAGGTAAAAATAAGGCATTTTAAGATGGGTATAGTCTCTAGACGAGTTCATGAAGTCATAAACAATCCAAATCTACTATTACAATTCACATTTGGTTCTTGAAACCTCTGTTTTGACTCATTATGAACAATTGAAGGTTGAACAAAGATAAATATTTATTGGAAAGGTTTATGGGGTACAAAATAGAACTTATAAATGTGTTTTATGATCTTTAAATGAATTACAACTTGAGATATATAATTTTGAAGGTCTTCGACCCTGTATAGGCCTATTAAACCCTAAAACTAGGGTTTGGACCATTTAGAGATATTCAACCATCATAAAATTTTGTAATCAAACTTATTTTAGAGTTAAAAATTTTATTTAAGAGTTTTCTATTTGAAAGTGTACAAAGAGGAATGGATTTGATCATAGAGGGTTTGAAATAGGCCTAATTAGGTCTAAAAGAGGGGCATTTTACAAAGTGCTAGTTAGGGTAAGGGAAAAGTCATGGAAATTGGAACACATATCAAATGGGATAAGAAAATTATATTAAATTGAATATTTATTGGAAAGAGTTATTATATTTATCAAACCAAGCATAATTGCTTAGAAAAGGCTAGTAGCCTTAAGAAGACAAGGTAAGCTTTATATGTAGAAAAGAAAGGCAGAATGAGTTCTAGGGGTCAGAGGAGACTTGTATAGATGGAATATGATAAATTAATATATTTAATGACAAAATAATAAGTTTTTATAACCTATAAAAATATTTTACACTTGAGTAGGAATGGCCCATGCAAAGCTAATGAAGAGATAAAAAATAGTTTATGAAGATAATGAAATAAATGTGGTAGAGTTAGGTTTCTAAACATCCAAATATAAGTATAATAACTTAAATATATGATAAAATATTACAATAAATATCTATATATTGGTCAAGGAGACTATTAAGTCCAAGAAAATCAATGGGTAAGTATGAACTAGAATTGGTAACTTGAAGATTAATTCATCAAGTAGATTAGCTCTAGTTAGGTTGTAGAACTAGGTAAAGATGAAAATGAAGAATTATCCTCAATAGATATAAATCATTTGGTATTAGATTAAGGAAAGGTATGATTGGGTAAAATTATGTTTTTAATTATTTACATTTTATTGATTTGAGTTAAATGCATAATGACATGGGGTATGTATGAGAAGTAACCATGCAAGTTGTTGAGGGAGAAGAGGAGGATGTAGGTATAATCTATTGAGGTTAGTATAGAGGATAATAATATTGATAAATATAAGTGAGAAATCCCCAATTTCCTTTGAAGAAAGAGAAAAATCTAGTCAAGAGAAGGCTAGAAAAGAAAGAGGAAAAGAGAGCATACAAGCTCCAAGAGAGAAGAGAGGGAAGATAAAAGAATCTAAAATAGAGTCAAGGAGGATAAGAGAGATCCTAGGTAGAGGATTCAATAAGAGGAAAGGCCCAAAATATGTCTAAGAGGCAAGGTTTAAATATTTTCTACGTGAAAGGTGTAAATAGTCCTAAAAAATAAGAGAAATGGGGGAGATGGATATAGAAAGAGAAGTGGTAGACATAAGAAGAGAATTAGGGTAAGGTATAGAGAGGATAGAGATCATGATTAATCTCATAAGAGAACAATAAATCCAATGGAATGGTTAGAATATGAAGAGAAGAGTGAAATGGCCACTAGAGTCACTTGTGAGAAGAAGAAGACACAAGAAAGGTGTCTTGAAGAAAGAGAAAAAGAGAGAAAAGGCAACCCAAAGAGGTATGAGAAGAGAGATATTTTTAGTAAATAAATGAGATAGATAAATTTATAAGATGTCTCTCATTAAAGAGAATAATATGGAGAGAGAAGTGCTAAGAAGAGCACATGAAGATGAAAACAAGAGAAGAAGGACAATGTCTATGCTAAGGACATTCAAAAAGACTATGTAGTATCTCATTTTGTATGTTAACATTGATTTTGAGTTTGTGTTTATAGGTATGAAGAATAAATTGGGGAAATCCAAGCATGTCACCTCAAAGTGGATGAATAATGGGTTAAAAATGTCACCCATGAAGTGGCAAAAGAATGATAAATAAAAAAAAACTTATTTAAGAAGACAATGTGAAAGATATTGAAGGTATACTACATGATAAAAATGAAGATAAAGAGGAGTTATATGATGCATTGTCATGCATATCAGTTGAAACAAAGGAGATGGTGTACCAAGAAGACAAGACGGTCACCCAAAAAGACATGGAGGTCACCCATGAAGACATGAAGAAAGAGACAAGCTTGAAATAGTTACCATTGGAGGTAAATGAGTGTTTAAATGTTGAATTTGATTTCATATATGAGGAAGGCAAAGCTGATATGTAGGTTGAGGAAAGTAATGATAGATTTCAGATCTAAAAATGAAAATAAGGGTATGGATATGTATGGCCTAAGTGGCTTAAACAAATAGGTGATGAGAAGGAGTTTAACCTTAAACAAGAGATCAAACAAGGCAAAAGCATGAGTGGAAAACAAGTACAATCATGAAATACAAGAATAAAATGTAAATCACATCAAGTTGGCATGGTATAAAACAAAGGCATGAAGTATAAAAGAGGTGAAATGAGAAGCAAGTGGCAGTCCAAGAAAGCAAAAAGCAATAAATGGGTGCAAACAATCAAGGTAAGATCATAAGAGGATCATGATATAGGTATACTCCAAGAAAACATGAAGATAAAAAGATTACAAAGCAAACAATAGAGATGTTTCAATAAAATAAATCTAAATATGTGAAGGTATAGCCATATGGATGCATAGAAGATATGTGTTTGCTAGATTTGTTTTCAGATGTTGTATATGATGATTCATTTGAAGTTGACTCCAATCATGAAGACATATTATATGTGGAAACAATGACATTAATGAAAGAGACTGTAGCATGGAAAGATGAGAAAGAAACACCTCAAATATTTCTTGAGAATCATGATTTACAACATGAGGAAGTTGATGTGACTCTCACAAATAAGAGAGTCCAAGGAGAAGGCAAACAAGAAGCTGCCCAAGATAGTGAAGAACAAAGTGAACCAAAGTTTGATGAAGAAAATAAAGAGATTGATGCATTCAAGTTACAAGAGGAGTTGATAATGTTGGAGGACATGTTTATTCCATAAAAGGATATGAAAATAGGTGAGGTACAGTAGGAAAAGAGCAAGGATAAAATCCAAGAAACAACAAAAAAGGAGTAGCAAAGATAAGAACAAGAAATGGTACAAATATGCAAGCAAGCAAGAAAATGGGGCATGAAAAAGCAAATAAGATGAGATATTTCATGAATCAATCTCAATATGAGTTTAAATTTAATAAATATGGATGTTTCAAACAAAAAAGATGTGAAATAGCATTGTACTATAGTGAGAAAGAAGTAAATGAGAAGTTGTTCTTGCATAGTGAGCAAGATGATAGGAAAAAACCTCAAAATATGAAGGAATGTGAATTAGAGGAAAAAAATAACATGTGAATAAGTAAATAATTAAGTTTGAGATGCATGAGATGCCATTATATCCTAAGAAAGAAGAGGATAGCATGAACAAGGAGCATAAATCACAAAACAAGCAAGCCACAAGTGAGATTGAAGAGAAAATAAGCCATGAAGCAAGCATGAGGAATAAAAATTCAAACAAGTTTATTGTACCTGAGTATGAGAATATTAATGTTTACATGGAACAAGTATAATATGAATCAAGTCAAGGAGCTATATAAAATGGAACATTTCATGGAGATTGAAGATGCATGGATAAGAAAGCTAGAAAAAGCTATAAAGAATAAATGCAAGCATTTAGCAAAGATAAGGGAACAAGAAATAATGGAAAAAAATTAAAAAAAGTGTGAAATACCCTCAAAATATAAATTTTAAGATGAGAAATAAAGATAGATTCTCAAGTTTTCTCCCTTCTGGGGAGTATGATGTAGGAGCATCAAGCGAAGAAACCTCATTTTTGTGTTTTGGTCATTAGTGGACTAAGGTTGGTCAATGATAGGTGATAATGTGTGTTAATAGACATTTTAAATGTCAATTAATGTATATTAATTCATATGGAGACCCTAGAAGTCATAGATTGAGTTTTTGAGGTGTTTGGAGTTTTCCCTCCAAAAACAAGAATTTGAAAATTCAAATATTCAAATTGAGTCTATAAGGGTCAAGTGCATGTGAGGACTAAATATATTTTTAAATTGGAATAAATAGTATAATGGGGTCATTAAAAAGGTTTTATAAGGGACATAAATCTAAAAATTCACATTAGAGGCCATATTCAAGTCATTGACATCAAAAACCCACGTTGAAGTGGCAATGAAGGAAGTTGTGTTTTGTAACCACCTCAACCAATCTTGAAGTTGGTTGAAAAGGTGAAGATTGTACATGTGTGAAGGATATATATGGAATATTATAGGGGATATATTTGGAAGATAATATCTAATAAAATAAAAAAGGGAGCCATGAAGGGATGAAAGAATCCTCTCAAGAAAAGTTGTCTAAGTCCATTATGGACTATGTTTTTGTAAAGGAATGTTGAATCAAGAATAAAGATAAGTTGATATTTGTGTTTTGTATTCCAAAAGTTTATTATATTGATATTTATTTTTATCCTCATTATTTTTTGTGATCCTTGAAGGTTCTATATACACAGAATCCTTATGTGTGTATTTACAAGTTGAACTGGTAGATTGTAGAACATAGTCACAAGGAGAGGATTGAATCTTTATGTGAAGTGATTAATCAAAGAAACCTTATTATTTAAGTGTTATGTTTATGTATGAACACCATATATATCCCTTTATTATTTTTAAATAACTCCAAAACAAGAGAAACATAGTGGAAGAATAACTCTGCCTTATGTCTTGTTGCATACCAGTCAAGAGATGGAACAAACACATGGGTTTTTTAGAACACAAACCCATAACTATTTTAAATAGATATTTGTAAGTGGTATAATTGATTTTATTTTTTATGATTTAATTAAAAATTAATTATGTAATCAAATAATTAGGTCTCAAGATAGTGAGAATTGGTTACAGTCATAATTTGTTTGTAAGCAAGGACCCTGTGCACAACCCTAGATAAAGGAAGAACATTCAAAAGTGAAGAAAAAAATTAGAGTAAAGAATAAATACAATAATAATGAGATATTTTTTAATTATAATATATGGTAAGGTCTGGTAAATAATAATATAGGACATGATTTAAAAATAATTAGGTTACAACACCTATAACATGGTGTACCCTATTTTGAGGATACAGTCCTATTGTAAAGAAGATAAAGCTTAAATTATTATCTTGTCCAATTGAATATTTGAATGGATGGTATAATTAGATTATTCCAATCATAAATGAATTTATTAACCCATTGGATTAATTTGAAGTATTTGGAAAGTAAGTAAATGGTCTATGTTGTAGCTACAAACCTGTAAGTTATTCTAGTGTGCATGGTCACTTATGAAACAAGGACATTTATCAAGTAAAATATGTAATAGATATATTAGTATGGTTTTATATGGTTAAAAAATGTGTAAATATGGTATTTTAATATGGGTATAGTATCTAAACGAGTTCATGAAGTCATAAACAAGCCAAATCTGTTGTTATAGTTCACATTTGGTTCTTGAAACCTATGTTTTGACTCATTATGAGAAATTAAAGGTTGAATAAACATAAAAAACTATTTTAAAATTTTATGGGTGATAAAAAATAAATTATAAATGTGTTTTGGGCTTTAAATTAAGTATAAATTGATATTTATAATTTTGATGGTCCTTGACCCTATATATGCCTAATAAACCTTAGAACTAGGGTTTGGACCATTTAGAGAGATTCAACCATCATAATAAAAAAAAAAAATTGTAATCATTATTAGTTTGGAGTTTCCAAAGTGATGGAAGAGGTTTGGATTTTACAGTGTATGGTAGAGGTTTGAAATAGGCCTAATTAGGCCTAAAAGAGGGGTGTTTTACAAAGGAAGTACTAGTTGGGGTAAGAGATAAGTCATGGAACTTGGAACACATATAAAATGGGATAAGAAAATTATATTAAATTGAATATTTATTATAAAGAGTGATTATATTGATCAAATCAATCATACTTTCTCAAAAAAGGCTAATATCCCTAAGAAGACAAGGTAAGGTTTATACGTAGAAAAGAAAGGCATAATGAGTTATAGGGGTCAGAGGAGACTTAAATAGATGGAATATGAAAAATGAAGATATTTAATGTAAAAATAATGAGTTATTATAACGTATAACAAGATTTGACACTTGAGTGGGAATGGCCTATGCAAAGCTAGTGAAGAGCTAAAAAATAGTTTATGAGGAGAATGAAACAAATGTGGCAAAGTTAGGTTTATGAAAATACCAATATAAATATAATGACTTAAAGAGATGCTACAATAGTATAATAAATAGGCGTATATGGGTCAAGGATACTATTAAGTCCAAGAAAATCAATGGGCAAGTATGAACTAGAATTGGTATCTTGAAGATCATTCATCAAGTATATTGGCACTAGTTGGGTTGAAGAACCAGTAAATATGATAATGAAGACCTATCCTCAATATATTTGCATCACATTAACTATCATATTTTCCTTATAATTATTTTTATTTAGTTTAACCTTGTATCTTTGTCTCATTTGAAACTTATTTGTTGAAGTAGCTTTAGGAAAAGGTATATATTTGAGTTACAAAACTTAATAGTAAAAGAATTAACATGTGAATTGAGATTAATACAAATGGAATTTAAGCATGAATATGCATGTTAAATCTTGAAAAATATTGTAATGATTTGATAAGTGACATATTGTAAATATAATAAGTATAAAAAATGGATAATTACTTAGCTTTTCTAATTGAATATTTAATTATGATTGATTTATAGCAGTGGAAAATAGATTGAGGTGGGCCTATGAGTCAGCTAGATCTACAACTATGTTTCTATTTTTGTAGGGTCAGTTTCATCATATTTGGATTAGTATTGACTATCCATACTGACCCATAGTGGTCAATAATTACTTGTGTATAAAAAATGAACATGTGACCATACAATAACCTTCACATGTCTTTGAAAGCCATGCACATGCAATGTTGAACCATAATGATATGCATGATTCTAGAATCAACCTCCATCACCTTGAAACCCTAGGTGTGCTTGTGAGAACTAAAAACTAATGAAAAATTGGAAATTTTAATGGGATGATCTTATCCCCAATCACCCCTATTTATGATTGATCATTGCCTATGTATCTGATAGTTTGAAGAGGGAAATCAAGCCACACATAGTTCTCACACCTAGTGTGATTGTGAAATTGTGCTACTTTTATTTATGAATTCAATTAATGATTTGGATTTCATACTTGATAATGATTAATTTTAATTTCATTTTTTATGATTTAGATTTGGATTATGATTTATCCTAGTGACAAATTTTAAAACTATGGTGAATAAGACATATTTCTCAATGTGAAATAGTGTATATATGTGTAATAGATAAGTGCCTAGTCCCATATCAAGTGACACACACACACACACACACACACACACACACACACACACACACACATATATATATATATGAGTGTAGTTGGGTAATTTGGCATGAAAACACCACACTAGAAATATGGTCTAACCCTAATAAACTATTGAAATTTAAAAATTAGTTATTGATGAGAGGGGTAGATATATATAGCCATAGGTTAATGTTGACTACTAATACTAACCTCATTTGATGTTAGTGACCCATGCAAAAGAGGACTAAAATGATTATCTAAGAATGTATGTGCATGATATTACGTAATTTTGAAATAGATAGAGAGGTTATTTTAGATGTGTAACAACAAAATAAAAGGTTAAAAATTATAAGCTAACATGTATGTGTGAGAAAATGGTGGATAATGAATATAATTTTGCATGCAAGTTATGCATGGTAAATGTATTTCAATATTTTCATTGTTAACTAATTAATATGATATTTTAATATCTATAAATGAACCCCTTTTATTCTAATACTATAATTACTAGAGTAAAAGGAAAAGATATATTGGAGTGTGCACAACACACTTTGTCTTAGATTAGAAGCTTTAATTATAAGTGACTTAAGATACAAAACTACCAAGTATATATGGTAGTCAATTCCCATAAATTTAAATTTGACATCTGAAATTGAAATTTTAAAATTAAACATTAAGGATTACACTTATGTGTTGGTGAAAATAATGTTACCCTTCAACTTGTTAGAGATGATGCTTCCTTGTTGAAACATTAGAGAAATGTGATTTTCTATAAATCACTTTGAGATTGGTTCTTCTTGTTGAAAAATTGAGAAATAGATGGTGATAAATCCCCAATTTTATGTAACTATGCAAGCCATTGGGTTGGGAAGCAAACATGCCCCAACCCTTAGAAATTTGGGGAGAAGTATGTTATGTACTAACCCAAATAACAAATCATATTTGATAAATATTGAAACCACATCATGTGTTTGATATAATTAATGTCATGTCCACTAATCATCATTGAACCTCAAAGTTTCTCACTACTATGTGTATATTTAAAAGGTGTTTTTCAAAAACCATCTGTAATAACACTCTATAAAATGTGTAAATGTGTGTGAATCAATATCATGCCTCTTTATAACTATGCCAACTAAAAACTATCATAATATGTATATTCATGAACCATTATCAAGCCTCATTATTCTAAAAGTGTGTATATGTGGAATAATCAATATCATGACCTTATTATTTATTATAGCTTATATATAATGTTATGCATATATATGTTGAATCTGAGAACCTGTGTCTCAAATTTATGTATTTGTGGAAACCTATAATTCCTATTCTTCTAATTTTTTACATATTCCCATGCATATTCACTCAAGTGTATATGATTATGTACTTAATTATTTATAAATTAAGTGCATATCCATGACATATGCCCCCATAATCCATATTGATGTGCTAATATCTCTCATGTAATTGAACTCATCTTATATATGAATCTCTAAAATATAATTTTATTTTCATGGAGGCTTATGTCTCTATTAAAATCCAACTATATTTCCCCCTTTTGAGATAATGTATTTGTATTGCCATTTAATCATCTTAAAATTAACATTAATTGTATCATGTTGTCTATAAAGAGATCACCATGTATAATAATGTGAACGTGTGGAGTGATTTTAATCATAATAATGTATGTGCTAATCAAGGCATGTATTTAATATATGTAATGTAAGGCATATAATTGTCATGATTATAATGAAAAATCAATGAAGCATACAATAATAACCATCATTAAAAATATAACATAATAAGACTATGCAATAAAGGTACATGATATGAATCATGTCACCATTCAATGTCAGCAAACTTAACAAATTCAATGATCTCAACAAGATTAATATTTAATGTCACACATAAGGCCAAGGGACACATACAAGGGACATGAAAATTTTGATAAAAATAAGGGACACAAATATTCAAGATCAAAATTTCTTCAAATAATGTTTAGTGCACAATAGACAAGTAATGACTAGCCTTTCATGTAAGAGTAACAACATCAATGAATCATAAAATAAGTAAAGACTGATATGTTGTGGAGTCTATTTATAAATTACAATTTATTTCAAATACTTTACATTTAAAATCTCCTACACACTCTTTATGTATTCTGGACCCCCTTACTGGGGAAACATTTTGGGTTGACTTGGCCCATGGTTTTGGTACCCATTGTTTTATAAAATTGTTATGTTGATGTATTATGTATAGATGGATATTCAGTAGGTAATAAATTATGAGAGAAAGGGTTTGAGAAGGAATAATAGAGTGTGTGAATTCAAGAGGGTTTTTTTAGTGTAGCTTTAAACCATATTTGTGCATTGTAATTGTGAGAAATTTGAGAGTGGATTGTAATCTTGTGGCTTGTAATAAAATCTAATCAAGCATTTCTTGGTGGATGTAGACCACATTGGGTAAACCAAGTTAAATATGGTCTTCTTTTTTTGCATATTTTTTTTTTATTTATTCATCTTTATTCATATCTATTATTATTGTGATTCTGTGAAATTATTTTGCATCAATTTTTGATTTATTCCTAACAAGGACTAGTGTACACCATCTATTTGTATGAATTTCAAAACATAGTATAATATATGAGTAACTTATAATATATGTGTAAGCAATCAATAGTTTAAAAGGTTATATAAATATATAACATGTAACAGTGAAAGTTGTGAAATAATATGCCCCTAGTATTGACATGGACACTAGATAGAGGAAAAGCCAACATCTATATGTTCATGTGTTACTTGTGTGTCCTAAATCACACTAATATATTTTGAAATGCATATGTGCATGAAAATAATAATATGTCTAATAAACATGTGATGAATAACATTTTTAAATAGTGTAATCTATAAATAATGTCATGCTCATTTCCTGATATTGATATTTTTAATATTTTGAATGTTTTAAATAAATTGAATTATTTGATTTTTTTGGTATTTTTAGAGTATTATATATTAGTGTTCATAAATATATGATTAGGTTAGCCTCATTTGATCTAATTAGATATCTCATGGCTTGTCCTTGAGATTATGTAAATTTATTGCCTTTTATTCCACTATCTTTGATTGTTCATATTTTTTGCTTGTTATTATCTTTGAAAAAAATTCCTTTTGATGAGTACAATTTCCATCATGTTGAATCATGATTGTATTTTATTCATGTAGGAAGGAAATATATTGATTTTTTATATTTTTTGTGTCTTGAATAATGTATAATCATTCCAACATTCTAATTCTCATGTGAGTGTCAATTGGTTGGTATAAGGTGTCACCTGTATACATGTATCGACAACCTTTGGAGTTTTAAAAAATAATTATAATATGTCCAATTAATGTACCATGATGATTATTGAATAGGTATTTAATGTTGATCCCAAAGTGTCATATTAATGTGACACCTCATATATTTTGGAGTTGGTATTTATCAATCTAAATTTGTTTCTAAATATAACTTGTGTATGCAACCAAAAATGCATCATGTCTATAAATCAATACTAGCTCAAAGAAGATAGAGTACACCCACACTTATGATTGGGAATAGATTTTTTAAGGATGAGCATGACCAATATAAAGATCCACTAGACCCAATTATGGGATCGCTTATCACAATACACCATGTTAGGAAGGGTTCCAAATCCTACATTCTAACACAATCACATAATAACCCTAAAAGAGTCCTAGGTTTTGATATTTCACTTAAATCTAATAACAAGAAAGTAAATCTAATCTAGTGTTCACCAAATCTTGTGGAACAAAGTGGGGGTTAAAAATAATAAAATTAAACATGCATAGAAGACATATACTCATGTCAATGTATACAGAATCCTAATGCATGGAAGAGAAGCATAATTGAATTATCTATCTACTCTTATAAAGGAGAAATAAAGTTAAGGAATACATACCTTTGAAGATGAACTCGTTGAGCCTCAATATCTCCCTTGGACAAGCTGATTCATAAAAAAATGTTGTGATATGTAAGGATAACAAAGACAAATCAACTCTAGGCTACATAACCTATCAATGCATCGAAAAGACTTCTCCATAAGATAAGATTTGTATCTCCAAATAAAGTATGGACCCCTAAGCTTTACTTCTCAAGTAGAATGGTTCATTTCTCTATATCAAATGATTGGAAATGAACTTGTATATATAGGTGGATCTTACCCTAAATCCTTATAGAAATGTTAGTTGTATAGGGTCGACCTAGTCAACCCTATATTTTTTTTGGAAATAATTCACTAGGTCAGCCAAGGGCTAACAAGCTCCAAAGTGAAAAATACCCCATAATAGTACAGGGTCAACCCAGTCAACCTAGTACAGTTGACTGACCAAAAGGGAATAAGGTAAGGAAAAGGAGGATAAAAAGGTGATAAATGATTAGAATGGGTAAAATAGAGAATAATAAGCTTAGGGTAAATGGTTTTAGGGAGACAAGTGTGTGGATGGCAATTGGTAAAAAGGATAACAATCTTACAAAGCACTTAATGATCTGCCTACCCCTTTCTTGGTACATCCCTTAAGGTGTGTACTTAGAGAGATTGAGACTCAATGAGTTCTTAAAAGATAAAAAGTGTCAGTAAGTGATAAAAGTTTGAAAATATTATGTGTATACATATTCCCCACTCAAATCTCATCGCATGTCATGTGAGTGCAACACAGGATGGTGCTTCAGGAATAAAACATGATAACACATAAAAATGATGCTAAGTAAAGTGTATTAAGAAATAAATAAGATAAATGAAAGGAAATAATTGAAAAACACATACCTTTTCTTGGATTAGTGTTGTAGATAAAGAAGTAGACTATGAGAGAAGTGAAGGCATCCATTATGAAGAATATTAGGTGAACTTGTAGAAGTTAATGCAAAAAATAGCCAAAAATCAAAAAAATTAGAATATAGGCATATGATAGTGTAAAATATTCTATACATCATCATGAATCTAGAAAATTTTACGATTCAAAAAATGGATGAGTAAAAACAAAGATAGAGGCAAAATAAGGAATCTACTTAAAATTAATTGAAAGTTTTGAATTTTTGAAAAGTGTTTTAAAATAGGGTGGAAGACAAGTCATTTGTTATTTGGACTTGTGAAGGAGAGAAAAAGAGATCTAAGATACCAAATGAGAGAGGATGGTGAGGAGATGATAGGCTAGATGAAAGGGACCTCCAGAGGTAGTAGCGGGTGCAGGATAGGTAGGCAACTATGAATTTTAAGCCAGTTTTGGAGGTTTTTAGTGATTTAAGTGTATGTTTAGAAATTTGTAATTTTTAGCATTTATAGACATTAAAATGAAACCAAATTAGATTTTATGGGTAGGAAAACCAATTAGGTAAATGGGTTTGAAGGGTTTGGGGAGAAAACTACCAAAAGGCACTTTTTTGCATAATGTAAGGGGTCAACAGTGGAAAACAACTGGGTCAACCCAATCGACCCAATAAGCTAAAAAAGTGAAAAATCCACACTAATAACCCAATAGGTATGTGTCAACCTTGTAAATTTTATAGACTACCGATCTAGTATAGTTTTACCAATTGATCCAAAAAGTCTAGAATGATAATGTAGTATTAGGGAGGGGAAAACAAGAGGGTTGACCAATATTTTTAAGTTAACCATGTCAAAAGTAGGAATTTTTTGGTCAAAATAGTTTGAACAAAGAACTATAATAGTACATAAATGTGTGCAAATGGCTGAAAGAAGGCTAGAATGGCCCAAAAATGATCGAATGAGGGTAAAAAGGATCAAGTAAGCAAACAATAGGTAGAAATGAATAAATTAAAGTGGTTTAAGCTTGTTTTTTTTTTAATTTGTAAAAAGAATGTATTTTGACTATACATGACATGGAGGATCTAATACATCTTTTGTTGTTTCCTATTCACAAGGATGAACTAGATTTTGGTGATTGGTGGATGCCTCATGGTTACTAGATCTACTATAGCATTTGTTAATTGGAGATAGGGAAAGACTTGTCTCTGTACGCCTATGAGGCATAACAAAGATGTGTAAGATTACCTTGAGCTTAGATTTATTAGTCATGTTCCTTAGATGCTGGGAATGACTGACTAACACCTTTAGGTGGAAGGTGGAGGGGGACACGATATAGGTGGCTATCACTCTAGAGGATGTCCATGCCATCTTGGGATTACTAATAATAGGGAGATCTATGATGATGGGGATACTAGATAGTATCAAGAAGAGGAGAGCCTTAGCCATATGGGTTATAGGCTTGAAGATGATATATATGGGGTAGAGAGTCAGTATGTTTGACATTTATGCATCATAAATTATGGATATTGGGAAGGATGTGATAGGGCTTGTGATAACATGAGTGATGTGTCATAAATTAGATGGTAATGTACCACTATTCATGGTAGCCTTGAGTAGGATGATATTAGAAGATGGAGTACTATATGATCTAGGGTCTATCATCTCGGTTCAACTCATACATGATATATATGGAGTGTTTTCCATAGGGAAAAATTCTATTAGACTAATAATATTACCAATGACATGGATCTATGAGAGGTTTCCCACCACATCATTAGTAATATGATTACTCCGATAGACTTCTACGCTCTGGATAGCACTATAGTTTCCCTATGCAATCAATGATAGGTCACCTTGGGTACTGAGATAGAGATATTACTAGGTAGTGAGGGTCATTCCCCACATGCTATTACTATTGATAGTGATATAGATAGACATAGTATGGCATCCATATGGGCATATAATGACTACATGGCCTAGTTAGGACATAGTTTCACCAGCTATAACATGATTAAAGGTAATAAGGCCCTATATTTGGTGGATAGAGACACATTCAATGGCATGGGTACTAATATAGATGTGTTTTCCTATCCTAGTGGCATCAATAGTGATGCTCATATTTTGTGCATGTTATGTGAGAGAGCCATGAGAGAGGAGAGGAATAGGGACACTAGTGGTGAGGCTGATGCTTAGACCATGTCATGAGAGACCATGGACTAGTTGATCATGATAAGGAGTAGAGCAGGAGGAGATAGAGGTGGGGGTATGAGCACTAAAGGTATCACCACCATCTCTATAGTGAGATGAGAAGTGACCATCATAGACACAATGTTGATGGATGTAGTAGGATTAGGAGAGAGTGGAGATGATTGTCATCCCAAATGACCCAGTAGGTGAGCTAGGGGAGATCTGGATGATAGAAAGGCCACTCAAGCATAGGCTGAGGTGGACTTAAACTATGATAGCAAGATTTGTCTTAAGGAAGGCAACCTACAAAGGAGGTTCTTAAAGGCCACACAGATGGAGGATTGTGTTTGGCATTCATGTAGATGGTGAGATAGTAATAGCCAATACACAAATAGGTAATAGAGGATGATTAAATTTTTACTTAAGTTTTTATTTTGAAATAGAGTAAGGAGAGATAGATTTTGAGATATATCAATAATCTAATATCTATCTGGTGTGATTTTATAGGTGTAGTAGAGGATGAGGAGGTTATATGGGGGTCCCTTATGAGGGGATCACTCCATGATGTTTTGGATGAGATATTGATGTTATATGACCCTTCTAGACTGGAAGATTCTAGTGTACCATCTGCCCTATCTTAGGCACACTGGTTTAGACTAGATGGAGAGGCTATAGGACAGATACGAGCATATAAAGAGGGGATGTATCCACCAATAGAGATGGGTGTAGGATAGATACAGGCATGTTGAGCTCTAGTAGAGGAGATATTTTTACATCTAGCTATAGTGACATAGATGACATAGGCACATATAATGACCCTGACCCATATAACATAGGTATAGAAGTAGGAGAGAGCAACATACATGGTGACCTTAGCCTAGTTGGTGTAGGTACAAGATCAAGTGGGTCATATATAGGGGAAAGTGTTATGATTGATATCTCATATGACCTATTTATAACATTCTATTTGAAGGGGTTAGACTAAGGCATCTATAGGCAACATGGTTGGGCCATGGGATAAACAAGATGGGGCCCAACAATAGAGCTGGAACATTATATATGGTTGTATTTTTTGTATCAAAACTCATTATATATATATATATGAGAATAATTTTAGCATTTTATATATTGGTTGTGTATGTTGTCATTGTGGTCATGTTTGTGGATGCTTGGATATATTTATTTCTAGCACATGTATTTATCTATTATGTATATGCTATAGGAAATATATGAGATGTGGTTTATTTTCTATAATTTTGTAGGACACATGCATGGTTAAAAATAAATAGACAAAAAGGACTTGGTAAAATATAATTAATCAAAAATTGTACTACACACTAGTTCAAGTTGGGAAATGTGTAATAAAAATAAAATGACTAAGTATAAAGAACCAAAAGTGTGGTAAATAAGATGGTAAAAGAGGAATTTGTTTTTAAACTAATCAAAATATTTGGCACCAAATTAAAACAAGTAAGATCACACTAAATCACATTTGGAAGTATGAAAATAATGTAATAAAATAGAAGGCATGAAAAAAGATAAATGGTATAAAAAAATCAATTAAGTCAATAAATCATATTATATCATGTTGGGAAGTATAAGAGAAAAAAAAATTGGAAAAAATTGGGGCTTAAATTTATCACACTATTTCAAGCTGGGAACAATGAAAAATTCAAGAAAAGGGTTGGATTCTTACCTACACTTAGAAAATAAGAAGATAAAAGTGAAAGAGAAATGAAACAAGCATAAAACATAATAAATCAAGATGGGAAGCATGTAAATGACATGTAATTTCATAATCAATCAAATATTATCTCATATTTGACACATGTAATTTTGATTGTGACTTAGATTATTCGAAAATTTTGTGAGGAGGGCCAAGTCCTATCCATGGTCTTATATTGCAACTCACAAAGGCAAAACACTGGGGTGGGAAAAAAATGGGAAACTTGGGTAAACAAAGGATGTGGGTAATAATAAGGTGATATGATGGCAATTTGTGAGGAATGCCAGGTCTTATCTATGGTCTTATAATGCAACTCATAAATTTAATCCCAAGGGGAGTGATCAGTAAGCAAATAAATATTTCTTAAGAAGAAATATGAGGAATGTAGGGAATGAAAGGAGTGTAAAAATCATTATGTAGGCATATTATGAGAAGACCTTAGGAGACAAAAATCATACTAAGGACATGAGAAGACACTAAGTGACTAGTGACCATCGATGTACAAAATAAACCTGTTTCCTATAGACACAAAGCTTTGTAAGAAAATAAGTGTGCTACTAAGATCAAATAATGAAGGTAGATTGGTACAAGAAAAGGAAAATGGACCTACCTTCCCATGATGTGCTCTCCATTCTTTAGGACCCCTTATAGATATGTTGATCTACTATGAAGATCAGGTACTTACATGAGAAAGTAGGTAGCACTAAAAATTTGTTAAATTTTCCTCTTCTAATATTCTAGCCTATTGTACCCCAAAGGACCTCAGCTCTATTGTGAGACCAACTATGGAGTTTTATCTTTGACTAGAAGAAGGAGATGTGCTTTGAATCACATATTTTAGTGTGATTTGACTTTTAAGAAATTTTGAATGTTTTTACCTTTTATATCATTGCCTTTTGTTAAATGATTTGTATTTTAAATGTTTTTAAGGATTTTTAAGATTCCTCCTCAATATAGACTTAGAATGAATAATCATGAGAGATATAATGATACACATGAATGAGTTGTAGGCTTAGGCTAAAGGAAACTAAGTAACCAAAGACAAGACTGACTAGGACACTTAGGCTTCACAATGAACCAACATGTTATCTCAAGTCTCAACCATGTATATGCTTAGTTTACAAAAAAGGGAATAAAGGAGATCCAAAAAGTGGACCGATGAAAGGAGATTATAATGAGATTAATTATTTGTTAATTGATCACATGGTAAAGAAGGAAATAATGACTAAAGGAAATAGGGTTGGTATAACCAAGTCACAATGACAATTAGATGTGAAAAAAATAGAAGAAAACAAACAATCGTGTAGAGAAAATAAAGGGAGTTTTTAGAAAAACTCAAGAGAAAAAGAGAAAATCAATGATAATGAAAAGACAATCATATGCAAATATAAATGACAATATAAGCAAAATATAGGACAAAAGGTAAAATCACCTTGTAAGATAAATAAGAACTTGACATAGTGTCAAATGATATAACATATAGATAAAGATAAAATTGGAGCACATGTCCAATCCAAATGTAAATGTAAAATCACCATGCATTTGCTTATAAATATTGATAAATATTCCCACACACATTATCCAAGACGTCTGATAAATCTCTATGAAGCTGGATATGAACTGTTGATAATGTCTCATCTATTTTCAATGAAAATGAAAATACTTATCTTCTAATCTCCTTGATAGAAAAAGTAAGAATGATTGAGGGATCATGCCAAGGAGGGAAATTAGGAAAGGGATGCTCAGATGAATGCATGGGAGTGGAATCTATGTGATATGTAAGAATCATTGGTGGGGAAGAATCCATAGTTGAGGGAGGGTCCACGGGTGAAGGAATCATAAGTAGAGGCACAGAAGGTGATGTAGGGACTACAAGAGGTGATGAAACCATAGGAGGTAGAACCATGGTAGAAGAATCAAGTAGCCTTATTTTGGGAATGACCTATGGGAGAAATAATATAAGGTCTAGAAATAGCTATAACATGATACTTAAGGTGTTGTTAAGGATGTGACAATGATCAGTGTGATGGATGCCACATTGGTGCCACAAACAATATATTTCACCATACTTAGGCATGTATTTAGGTAATACCTTTGAAGGAGGTATGGATTTGTCTGAGGATGAAGAAGAAGGATGCAAAGTATCAATATATTATCACAACTTATGACAATGAGTGGAAGAATGATTATTTATCCCATGGAAACAATAAATATGCTTGTGAGTGGTGTTAGTAGAAGAAATCATAAGAGGAGTTGTAACAGAAGTGGAAGAAATTGGAGAAGAATCATCAACCCATTTGGTGGGAAATAGAGCCATCTAAGGTAGAGGAAGCAAACCATCAACAAGAGAAGGTGATGGTGGGGAAGGAATGGAACTAGGCTCAATAAGAGTGATGGGATCGAAAGCAGGTATGGACTCAATAATAATAGGATAAAAAATGAGATTAATTATAATAGGAGAAAGAATGGGATCAACGATAGTGGGAGTGGAAATGGGATTTGATGTAGGTTCTACTAAGGGAGGTGTAGGATCTATAGAAGGCTAAAGAAGGGTAAAATGCATCTCAGAGATAAACTAACTATGATGGTCATGGTATCTAGCAAAGTGGTAAGGACCAATCATAGCATGATCCATGAGCATAATCCTATAGGGTTCTTTGGAAATTAGAGGTGTTGGTGCCATCTCTACCCTAAAATAAAGAGGAAAAATACTAAAATTAAGAACTAGAAGCAATGGAATATGGGAAGATACACAAAAAGACTCAAGTAAAGAAGAATGATAACGGGTAAGCTCAACATCACAGGCCTAGACAAGACCACCTAAAAATGGAACTAAGGAATAACCATCATCATAATCTAGAGTGTGAATATCAATGACACAAGTAGGGATAACCTTTGTCATTTGAGGAAGTGTGATGAATATATTTCTAAGTCTTAGTCAATACAACAAGAATATTATCACAAGGAGGCTTACGAGAATGAGGCTGCAAAGAAGCCAGAAGCTATGAGATGCAGTGAGGTGAGAGATCATAAATTTTAATATTTAAGTTTATCTCATCAAGCTCATAATCATTATAATTTAAGAGGTTAGGGGTAATGTTCCCAATGAATTTAATATATCCATTGTAACCTCAAGTTGAATTAATGAGAAAGTTAAATTGTTGAGACTCACAGAATGGAACACTAGGAAAATGTTCAAGTGTAGGAATATTGAAGACACCATAGTCTTGGAATTATTAAAAATTCTAAGGTTTAATATCACCTTAAATCCTATAAATGGATCAATTATGAGGTATTTAACACTTGGTAGGTAGAAGAAGTGATGGCTCTCATACGATGAGTCCATGACCTACCAAGCAAGATGTTATATGAAAGGGGAAAGTTAATTATCATCAGATTCACATGAATGGTGATGGGTGGGATGGTAATGAGAAGCCACACACAAACTAAATGAGGCATTTGCCTTCTATCATATCCTTGGCATGTGCTACATGTATATTTGAGATTGCATTCTGAATATACAAGAGTCTTAATGAAGTCATGAGAGGTAACACAAGTGCCTGAACCCTCATCAATTAATGCATGCTTAACTTGGATATTTCCTATTTAGACACTAATTAATAAAGGAGGATCATTAAGATGAAGTATAATCTCATCAAGAATCATATAATAAATGGGAAATTTTAAGGAAAGAGAAGTGTCTTGTTTCATCAACATTGATAGACATCTCTTCACATTATTGACATATACTATCCTAATATCTAGATAAGGCTACTTCACGTCTTTATAGGGGAGGATGAGGGATTTTCATCTCAAATAATAGTTGCATAAGATGAATTATATAACATGGAGAAGTCCTCATAATCTCAAGAAATGAGATTTGGGATGGGATATTAGTGAGATCCATAATGGGATTTCATTCATCATAACCCATGAGAAGGTTGTTAGAAATAGGTGCATAATGGTTAAGGAGGTCCTCAAAAGGAAGAATTGAAGTGCATTGAAATTTGTGCTAATAATAAGGAGAAGGTGTAGAACAAGGTTTTAAGTGATGTTGCTAAGATGAAGTAGTTGTTTTAGGTTGGCTTTGAGAATTGGTAGAAGAAATGTTAATAGAAGCTTGATTATCATTAGTTTTAGAAGATGATGGAAGAGTGGTAGAAATATAATGGGAGGCATTATCCAAGGGAGAATCTAGAATTAGATCATCAAAGGTTATAGGGTCATCTTTCTCCGACTCATTTAAATGAGTTAGATAAGAATATTGGATAGCGTGATATGTTTGAGATGATAGAGGAGTGTAGATAGGTTGTGAATCAATAAAAGTAACCACCCTTTACATATTAGTCATGATAACCACATTCTCTTTGGAAGTAGGGTCAATAAGACTTTATACATTGTTAGTGGAAGGGGCAGGCTTGTATTGGTTATCTTGAATAGGTTCATGATTAGAAAAAAGGGTATTTGTAAATAGCTAAATAAACATTAGATTGATTTAAGGCTTAAGATTTATCATGTGTTTTATGATCCTTAAAAGCAATGTCATAGGCTTTTTGATGCTTTCAAATGATTAAATTATGATCAAAATTAGGAACAAGAAGAAAATCCATAGATAAATTATGAATTTTAATACATGTCTCATGAGAGTGACCCCAACTAGCATGAAACCAACAAAACTTGTTAGGATCATACTAGGATTTCATAGGATCGGTAGGATTGAGTTGTCATAGAAGAGGCCTACGCAGACACTCAAGTAATTTAGGTGAAGATAGAGGTTTGTGAACATTAATGTTATTTGGTAAAGATAAGTGAGGATTGGTATATTTTTGACAAGAAAGAGATGGTTCCAAAGATTGGTTAAGAATGAAAACTTGAACATTGTGAATGGTGTGATAAGAATCCATGAAACCATCATTGTTCTTAAGTAAGAGACAAGGACCCACAAAAGGTTGGGGTGGCTCAAATTGATGCATAAGGAAATATTAATGTTTATCTTGGTAGATATCCTCCTCCAAAGTACGTGGAGAAAGAGTGCAGACTTGATATTATAATTTATGAAAGATGGCATTGGTAAAGAGATGGAAAAGATTATCATCAGCCATGTTATGTTCACATTTATTCAACAAAGTTTTCCATATTTTAACAAAGGCTTGAGAAATTTAATTTTCAAGTTGTTTGTAATTTATGAAGTGGGCCAAAGTGGTTTTGGGAAGATCACTAGTTTGGAATTATTGAACTAAAGTATTCACTAAATCCTCCAAACTAGTAATAGAATGAGTTTTAAGTTGATTGTACCAATCTAAGGCATCACCCATGAGGGGTTTGGATAATAGTTTGGTAGTGATAAAGGTGTTCAATTTTACCTAATACTTATAAATATTTCCAAATGTTTTTAAGATGAAGGGTACTATCAGTTGATCCATTATAGGAAATTGTAGGGGTGATACCTCTTATATCAATGTTAGCAATTTGAGTAGTAAGAGGCTCATTTTGGAGATGATTAACGGTTTTATTGACCAAAGGAGGTTGAGGAATGAGATTTCATTAAGAATATTTAAGAGGGAACATTTTGGTTATGCATGCCCCAAGTCATTGGTTGAGGATGAGACTGAAGATGGAGAAGGTGATTTTTCATTCTCATCATTTGATTTGTGTTATGAGCTTGAAAGGTATTCATTTGATTGAGTTTTTATAACAAGATTTGGTGGGTTTTTTTAACATTATTAGGGGCATTGAAATTGGTATTAGTGTTTGTATTTGTGGCTTGGGTATCACTATTGATATTGGTAGGGGCTTGAGAGGAATTGTGAGAATGTGAAGTACTAGTGGCAAAATTTGCTTGTGTAGCAGAAGATGGACTAGTGAATGGATGAGAAAAGGAAGCACTAGAAGAATGACTACCTTGGGTAGCAAACAAAGCACTAGTGGAAGGATTAAAGATGGTGGACCTTATGAGAGGCCCACTAGATGTAGAACCTACTATGTTAGTGGAAATACTAGGTATCGAGGTAGAAGAAGTTAAAGAAGAAGAGGTCATGGTACGATAATAGGTCATAATTGAAGGAAGAGGTTGAAAATCAAAGAAAATGGTACCACCAAATCCATTTGATAATGTAGGAGTAGATGAATGAGGCTCTTCAGATTGACCACTAATCATAAGATTGTAAATGGTAGAGGGATCTTTTCTTTGATGTTGAGGAAATTCAAAGATAAAGAAGAGCATTTTGGGGGTATACTCTAATTTGGGTTGATCCTCTAGGGAGAAAAGAGGATTATGCCATGAAGAGGTATTAAGTGGGGTACCATAATTCATTGTGTGAGTGGTAATGTGAAAAATACTCTCATCTAAGATAGGATCCCTAATTTGTCTATGGGAGACCCTATGAGGGTGGGTAAGATTCATCATGTCTATTGATTAAAACTTAGTGTTATCCTCAAATATAAATTTCATGATGAAGGGAAAGGTTTAAACAAGGTAATAAAAAGATGAGAAATCAAGGAAATAGGAAGTGGCATCAATTCTACCGGGTCAATCTAGTATAGTAGATAGATTTTATAAACTATATAGGGTCGATTGGGTCAATCAAGTACAATAAAATAGGCTAGAAACTATATAGGGTCAACTAGGTTGATCCATCACAATAGATAGAGACTATAACTATACAAGGTCGATTGGGTTGATCTATTATAATAGATAGAGGCCAAAAAGATGTACAAGATTGACTGGGTCAACCTAGTACAATAGAAAGGGAAAACTAGAAAGTTTAAAATACATTGTGAACTAAAATAAGATATTTTTTATAAGTAATTTGAAAATTAATAACTAAAAGGAAACAAACAATAAATTAGACAAATGTTAGCTAGTCTAATTGAGGCACATAATACAAAATCTTGAACCAACACTGGCTAATGCAAGTTTTTATAATACAAAATACAATTGAACAAAAGGTAAGCAATTAACTTGGAAAGTAAAATCTAGATAATTGGTTAAACTAAGTGTTGTTATATTATTAATAATATTATTTTAAATGTGAAATGAAGTTGGTTGTAAGCAAGGAACTAGAAAGCAATTTAAAGACAGTTTTAGGAAGTTTGGGCTAAAAGGGATCTGTAGTGGTAATGATACAAGCTTGGTATTGGGGCCTACCCCATCACTTCACACACTAAAATGATAAGGGTGTTGGGTGTTTAGCTAGAATATAACATTAACCACACTTTATACTTGACCAGAACATCAAGTTAGCTTCCCCCTTAGTGATGAAATCCAAGTAGGTTGGCCTTGGGTAGTCAAATGTTAAAATTATTATTTAGATTTTGTGACTTGGTTATGTGTGCATAAAATATAAATAATGAAACTAAATGGTTAATTTAAAACCACCTAGTTAAAATATGTGATTTACTTTAAGCATGCAAGTAATATTAAATGAAGATGTGAACTAATTACTAGCATATAAGGGTTAATTCTAATTTTGACACATGGTATAATGTAATTTTTTATGATAGTTTATGCACAAAATATAGAATAGGGTTGATAGTGTCACCTATATATTATGAAATCAAAGTATGAAAATGAACAGGCTCAATAGAGTCAACCCAATTATCTAGACAACACATAAAATACAAAACTAGGTCGATAGGGTCAATCCTATTGACTGTACTAGGGTAGCTTTAAAGCCTATAAAATGTGAAATAAAATATTATAAAGAGAGAAAAATAATATAAAGGACCTTGGTGGATCAAAGATGTATAAAATGAAGATTTTAATTAGAAAACCTTGAGAAATGCATGCAAATTCTACTAACAGGGTCGATTGGGTTGATCTAGCTTTGCAGAATCCTATTGTTGAGTGTCTAAAATATACTAGGTTGATTAGGTCAATCTAGTATGCTGGAATGGATGTCTAAAGGTATGAAAACCTATACTGGGTCGAATAGGTCAATCTAGTAGCATATTCTTAAAAACTTGCACATAAAAGTTAGAATCAGGTCAATGCAGTCAACCCAGTATGGAAAATATATGATAAAAATAATGATAAAAGAATGAAATACATGAACAAATCCTATAAGGGTTAGTTCACGTTATGTTCACCAAAATTTATACAATCAAAAATGCTTAATGTCTATAAATCAATCTTGGCTCGAAGAAGATCAAACATACCTACACTTTTAATTGGGAATACATTTGTTAAGTAATAGAATGACCAATATGGGGATTTACTAGACCTGATTAGGGGATCACTTATCATAATAAACCATGCTAGGAAGGTTTCCAAAGCCTACAGTCTAACACAATCATGTAATAACCCTAAAAGAGTCTTAGGTTTTGATATTTCACTTAAATATAATAACAAGAAAGTAAATCTAATTTAGTGCTCACCAAATATTATGACACAAATTGGGGGTTAAAAATAATAAAACTAAACATTCATAAAAGACATATACTCATGTCAATGTATATATAATCCTAATACATGAAAGAGAAGCACAACTGCATTAACTATCTATTCGTACAAAGGAGAAATAAAGTTAAGAATACTTACCTTTAAAGATGAACCCACTGAGCCTCAATCTCTCGCTTTGCCAAGGTGCTTCACAATAAATTATTGTGGTATGTAAACATGACAAAGATAAATCAGCTCTAGGATACATAACCTATCGATGCATCTAAAAGACTTTTCCACAAGAAAAGATTCTTATATCCAAAGAAAGTGTTATTCCCAAAATCCATCACTCATTTTTGGGGACAACATATCAACTATTTTGGTCCTACAGACCAAAATTCTCTCTTACCTTCTCAAAAAATGTTCTGAGCACTCAAGTTATTCAATTATTCAAGCATTTTCAGCTAAGGAACTCGTAGGTTCAATGGGTTCAACAACTTCAATATGCAAGCTCTCATAAAAGATCAAGTTCCATACACTTAGGCAATTTCAAGGTTGGTTCAACATTGAGGTTCAACCGAAAGGTCCATCGGTAGGCTTCAAACAAAAGATTGAACCATTGAACCATTAAACCATTGAACCCCACCCCCAAAGGTTCAAAAGTTCAATGGGTTCAAAGGTTCAATGACATCGACAGACTTCAAAGAGTTAAGCACTTTGGCAAGTTTAAAGTTCAACCACTTCAAAAATTTCAATGGCTTCAAAGGACTTAAAGAAAAGAAGACATCGAAGAAAGAAAGAAAGGTTGAACCGTTGAATCTTGAACCTCAGAAGGTTCAAAGTTCAAATGTTCAATGAGTTCAATAGAAAAGAAAAGAATCCAAAGAGTTCAAAACTTCAAAAGATTCAAAGAAAGATAATGAACTATTGAACTTTGTACTAAAATGGTTCAAGGTTCAAAGTGGTTTAAGTGACCAGCGACCAATGACATCCCTACAGACGTCAAATTTAGAAGTCATGAAATAATTGTTGATTTTTAAATGTGGCATGGAACCTAAAAATAAACTCAGTGACCAGCTAAAGAGGAGGCTGAAAGAGCCTGCTGAAGGTAAGAAGATAGCCCGAGAGCTCAAATTGTAACAAGAAAGAGGGAATGCTATAGGAGATACTAAAATATCTACAGGGGAGTTATTCTAGTAGGTAGAACAGTCTACCAAGTAGACATTTGAGTACATAAACATTCAAAGGTGCAGCTTGTTTTTCTCCATTTGAATAAAAATAAGTGGATAGCTGCGTACTTATCTAGAAAATAGACCAGATGACCCATGTTGAGGATAAGACATTTGAGAATAATTAACACGCCAAAGTTAAGGCCGATACCCTATTCTAGCATGGCCCCTTGATAAAACTAAAAATTCATTCAAGGCTTTGAATGTAGCATGGGCCATTTTGTGAAACAAAGTGCCAAGTATTTCTTGGCTTTTATATATTGTAATCTCTCATCTTATGCAAAGGAGATCTTTTTTTATTAGAAGCAAAACTCTACCCAAATTGAAAAGCATTACTAAGACTTTGAGCTCAGATTGTTAATCATATTTCATTATCTGAATGAGAAAGCAAGTGAACTTTTAGACTTTGTGATGGAATAGCTTGTGTTGTTGAGGAAATTGTTCTTATGTCTATTTCCTGAATGCGTTCTTGTCCATTTAATTAAATAAGTAGAACTAGTGGAAGTAACCAAGAAGGTGTCCTAAAGCTGACTGTGGAGAGACTTTGTGCTACCACAATTGTCTTTAGTGTGTTTATTTTCTATTTCTATTTAAAATATCTTGGGATGACTTTGTGCCCCCATTTTCCTTCGTATTTCACTCTTTGGTAGTTGAGGTGGAGACTTTGTGCTACACCTCATTCTGTTGGTTATTGCGCCCTGCTACATTTACTTTTCAATACCAAAAAGATTCTTGTTGTTTGCTTAACAACACTTTTGAAAGAAGAGAAGTGCCTTTTGTCATTTCACCAAGATTTATCCTTTGATTTTTGAACATCATCTCTAAAAAAAGAGAGAGATATGGTGTTATCCTACCCCTGAGTGTTATTTTCAAATTATATATATAGTATATAGCACCTCATATTTATAGGGAACCTCCCCTTAATGAGAGGAGAGATTTGTCCCCTTTTGATGTGGTCAACCTACACATTTGGCTAATAAATCTCCCTATGTTGTGGTGGAAACACCTATTTTGCCCATCAGTTAGCTGGTGACAAAATATTCACCCAACAGAAAGTATGGAACCCTAAGCTTTAATTATTAAGTATAATAGTCAATAAGAATATGTTCATTTACACTTATTTTTATTTCTCTTCTCTATATAAAATGGTTAGAAATGAACTTGTATATATAGGTGTATCTTACCCTAAATCCTTCCAAAAATGTTAGATGTACATGCTCAACCCAATTGACCCTATATGTTTTTAGGAAATAATTCACTAGGTCTTGAGTTAGGTCAGCCAAGGGCTAACAAGATCCAAAGTGAAAAATACCCCACAATAGTACAGGGTCAACACAATCAACCTACTATAGTCGACTGACCAAAACGGAATAAGGCAAGGAAAAGGAGGATAAAAATTTGAAAAATGATTGGAATTGGTACAACAAAGAAGAAAAAGATTAGGGTAAATGGTTTTAGGAATACAAGTGTGTATATAGAAAGTGGAAAAAGGGATAAAAATATTATGAATCACCAATGGTCTGCCCATCCCTTTTTGGTACATCATTTAAGGCATGCACTTAGAGAGATTGAGACTTGACAGGCTCCTGCAATATATAAAGTGTCATTAAGTGATAAAATTTTGAAAATATTATGTTTATATAACTTCTATATATGTTTTAATAGTCACAATATCTTATCATGGATGCTTATAACCTTTATGTGTTAAATTTGTGTGTGCAATATCTTAGAATTTAGTGGTGGGTTTTCATGATGATATTGTTTCACTTTTATGGTGCCTTCATTATTTTATCTTTGAATCTTATTTTATAATGAATCACAATGACATATGTCATGTCCTATGATTATATGATAATCAAAATAAGATTTTCCTTCTTGATGTGAGGTATGTCCCAAAATTGATGTATAGTGGATGGTAATGTGATGAGATAATGATCAAGTAATATTTGCAATAATATTCTTGATTTATCTTGAAGGTTTATTAATTGCAATAGCTTATTAATTGCAATAGTGTTCAAGCTTTGGTATGCATCATATCCACATTATTTACTAAAATGTATGATTGTTTCTTTGTTTAATTCATGTTTGAATTAAGTGTGGAATGTGCCTAATGTGAGAATAAATTGAAACTATTATTTACATTTTGAATGTATCGATGATCTATCATTATTTCCTTTGACTTAGGAATATTGTGCCTAAATAGGAATTTATGATTTATCCCTTCTTATTGTATATGCATCATACCAATACTCTCCAACTCCAATAGGTGTGAAATATAGTATGAGTGAAATATTAATATTAAGGATTGAAGTATAATTTCTTTTACTGATCATATGTCATATTTTTCATATTGATAGCATCTTAATTTTTTTTATAATGATCTATAACCATGTCATCATGATTTTATGAATTCAATACTAAAATAAGATTGGTAATAGGTTTAATATACTCCATATTAATTTTTGGTTCATGTTGTATAGTTTATTTGTATGTTATGGTTGGTTTATTGTCAATTTAGGTACTTGATTCACCCACCTCATATGTATGTATTTAATCTACTCAAATATGTTGTGATGGAGGAAAGATAGAATGTTATTCCTGCTATGATTGTTACTAATTCTCATTAGTAGATTTTGTGATCTTACAATATTAGAAATGATCATTTTTTGTTGGTTATATATTTTTTATTTGATAAGGTTAGAATACAGGTTTTAAATTATCCCATACCCATTACAACACAAGAGGATATTCAACAAAAAATCAATCAAAACATACATTGAGTAAAATACCCATGGGCTACCAAACAAGGAAGTTAGATTTATTAAAAAAGATAGTAAACTAATAAGAAAACACCACCTAACTTCATCAACAAGTTAACATAACTAAAAAATGATGGATAAACTAATATTAAGGTATGGTATTAAGGGTAAGACTCCTCAGAGTCTAAGAATTCAAATAGTGTTGTGGTATCCATCTTCTTGATTTCAAGTTTTTGGAAATGGCCCTGAGTTCTCTTATGGGACCCTGACCAAAGTATTTTGATTCATTTTTCCTCATCCTATTTGGGGTTTTTCTAGTTGCTTTACTATGTTTTTCTTGTCTAATCCATGTTGGTCTATCATGCTCTTGTCATGTTTCTTTTTATTACTCGAGGCAACCTCCCCCTTTTTAACAGTTTATTACAATTTCTATTTTCCTTTGGCATGGAAGCCCATTCATTTATATTGGATGAATGATTTGGGACCTCAACATCTCTACTTCCTCTGTCATCTCAATACATAGAATCTATTGCATGGAAAGTTTTATTTCTAGCTTCTCCATGATCACTTAAAATTCCATGATTTTTTTGCTTTTGGGGGTGGGGTGATTGGGGATTTTACATTCCTTCATGACTCTTCTTTCCCTCCTGGGGTGGTCACAATGGTCTCCTTTGACTCAATTAGGGGCTCTTTATTTTTGAATTTTCCTTTACTCTTATCATCTTTCTCAACTTGGGTGATAAACTTGTCAAATGAATTCATCTCCTAGGATTCTGAGGAGTATTCATCCTCTTGAGTTTCCTTTTCCTCCTTAGTACTACATTTTGACTCATCTTCACCACTATTCACTCCAATGGCTTTGACCATGTATTTTCCCCACAAGGGCTCACCCCTCCTCACTATTAAAAATATAAGGCCATAATGTAATAAATTAGTGGAAGATTTCATCTTGTAAAAAGTCATAATGGCCTCTAGTGACTTCATCAAGAAGTAGGGAAAACTGATTTTATGTCCTTTGAAGTGATTCATAAGTAGAAAATGGTGGGATAAAAATATAGTGAACTCAACCTCTAGCATAATAAATTTCATGGTTTAGAGGCAAATGTTTTTCCATTTCCTTACTAGTTCCACTTTGGGATAGCCTTTCTACTTAGGGATGATAGGTTTATTAGTTTGAATAAAGTATTTATTAGTTCCCCCCTAATTTTTTTATCCTTGAAGGCCATATTACCTTGATAATCCATACACTTTACCTTATCGGTGATTTAATCGGTGATGGTTATCTACAAGCCTCTTATAAAATCTTTGAAAATAGTAGGATTGTGGCTAACAATTTTGATCATGAAATTGGAGAGCCTCCCTTTAATAGTTTGCTCCACACAACCAAGTCTTCTTTGGCTTTGGTGTAATAAATTGGTTAGATTCTATCATGGTCACCTCCCATGGTTTCATATTTTTTCCTTCTCATGGACTTGACATAATTTGGCCTTGACTTGAGTTCCTCTCATTCTAAATCTAATTTTACCAGTGTATTAATGATGGTGACACTTGATACTTCCCTCCCACACTTCAATATTGATTCCAATACCTTATAATGAGTGATGAAATCATTGCGTGAGTTTTCACAGGTTGTGATACTTTTTATTAATTAGCTACCATCAAACTTCCTTCTTGGGATTTATGAATCTTACCACATCATTTGAAATGATTATGATTGTGTGAATTGGTAGGTCTTGTAGCTTCAATCATTGGTTAAAAAAGAGATTAATAAAACCACTATTTTCCATGCTATCCACCCCCTTATTACCTTCTCTATAAATATGTGATATTAAGACTTTTTGTAGTTGTTATAAGATCATTTTGACATCCTAAATTTCTCTTTGGATAGATCAGGAGGGTTTAGTTTTACCCAACAAATAATTGAAGATGTTTAGAGAGTCCCCTTCAATAGTGAAATATTTAATTTGCATCCTTGATGCTATCTATATGCCCTAGAAGACCATTTTGGCTTTGACTATGTTATTAGTTTGCACTCCCAGTGCACCTTTATAGGCTGCCATCACTATTCCCTTAGATTTTATAATGATCCCTCCTCCACCATGTGGGCTTGAGTTTCCCTTTATTACCCCATCAATGTTAAGTTTGTTGGTTATGTATAATAATATCGTTCATGCTTGATTTTGATACATTTTTTAATGTTTATGGTACTTCTTATATAGCATGTATTGAAGGTCATCCAAAAATTAATTTTTAATGTAATTGATTAGGCAAAATGTGGAAGGTGGTAGGTACCATCTTAGAGACTATTTTATATCCAATGATATCATCCAAGTAGTTGATGCAAAGTTTTTTCAAATCATTATTTGATTTTTTAATAGTATCCATATTGATCTATAATTTTTGTAACAAGGAAAGTGTTATAGATATTCAAACTAGAGCCATTATCTACCAACATATGTTTAAAATTTTTCTTTTGGACTTGAACTTGAGTGAACAATTATATATTTTTATTTCTTGTGTGTTGTGTAGGTAAGTTTTCCTTATCAAAGGTGATCAATTTTTCAATATCCTTGAATGTATTCATGACAAAGGTAAATGATGTAGGTTATTTATAACTAGGGAGAGTTATTTATCATAATTATTCTTTAAAGATATTTTTATGAACTTTGATATTTTAAGTAACTCCGGGATAGAAATTTTAGCATGGGTGTTATTTAGTTTAAATATGATGTCATATCCCTTAGGTTTATTGGATTTCTTTGTGGGAGGTGGAGGGGATTGAGGAGGAATATTATTATTAACTTCATTATGTTATGCATTGTAAGGCACCCTACCTTGTATAGTGTTGAAAACATAGACTATGGAATCTCAAAGAGGAACATTATGGTAGTTTGTATAACCTTGAGGTCTAGGGAGAGAAGGATAAAAAAGAGTCATGAAATCCCTTTGGTAGCTAGTGGTAACAAAGGAAAATTATATTAGATATTATAGCAATAAGATTTGAGAAAGGCTTTAAATTATTCATTGTTAATTTTAGCCTTATTAGTGTTATTAGATTCGATCCAATTTAATATATGGTAATCAAAATGTAACATATCCAAGTGGAAAAATATGAAAATATTACTTTCATGACTTACATTAACTAATAAACACAATGATAATTCATTACATCCATGGGTAATGTTTAATCTTAGCAAATACTCATTAATTAGGTATGAAGATAAAAACCTAAGGCTAAAATATAAAACCCTTAAGGAAAATATATGGTTTGGTATGGTTTTATTAGTATTATGGTTAACCAATATGTTTTACCTTAATATGTATTAGAAACCCTAATTAAATAAAAAATAATATGTGAGTTTATATTATTAAATATGGCATTTAATCATGAATTTAATTGTAAAATCTCAAAATAAATTGCAATTATTTGACAAGTGGCATATGATAACTATAATAATTACATTAAAGGGATAATTACTTAGCTTTATGATTTAATGTCTAATTGTGAATGACTCATGATAGTGGAAAAAGATAAAGTTAGGCCTATGATTATTATAGATTTAGAATAATTTTTTTGTTTACACAGGGTCATTTATGTCAACTTTGGGTTAATGTCGACTGTTGATACTCACCTATAGTGTTCAATAGTGACCTATGTAAAACAGAGAGATATGTTACTATATAATAATATTTTCCATATAGTTGTGTGTGATGTCAAACCTTGATGATGCATGCTACTTAAAAAATTATCCTCATACACCTTGAAATCCTAGTTTGTGCTTGTGTAATCATCTAAAAATGTCACTTGAGTGCCAAGAGTGTTACTTGAGACCACCCAATCCTAGCTTAGGCCATACCTATATTAAGGCCTATTTAGAAACTTATCCAACTTTTTTGTGGGCCAAACACCTCCATATACATCTAAAAATCAATCCCAGGCCCTTCTTTAGGCATCTAGGCCCCTCATGCCTCAAGTTCTACCACTCAAACACTAGAGTGATAAGTGGACACTAGTGCCACAATGATATTGTCCTATTTGGGTGCTATTATAATTTTCCCTCTTTTGACCTCCAACGTATATCTTTTCAATTCGTAAGACACCTAAGGTGGGCCTAGACTTATATCAAACCACGTACAAGCACCTAATCAATATATATAAATGATTTTATCCCTTTATCCATTAGATGGAAATTAGATATAAATACACATAAATAAGACCAGAACAAGTTATGCACAATCAAGGTTATTAATACCTCTTCTAACCTACTTATACATAAAATCATCTATAGCCCTACTAAGCTCATAATACATAGATTTTCAGTCTCAATATTCACTCAAGGTACTCACACCGGTATTCATATTAGCTTCAATTGCACTTGAACTTAGGTGGGGAGAAATACGTCAAGCTTGATCCCTCCTTGGAGTATTTGTATGTAGGCAACTCTCGTCATAGTGGGGTGTTGAGGATGAAAGTGTAGTTTTTGAACTTATAATTTATTTAGAATAAAATAAAAAATATATATATCATGGTTATTTATTTATTTATAATTCATTATTATCTATTTATAATGATTATCAAGAAAAATATGTCAATATGTACATATGCAGTCTAGACTAAGCTATAAAAGATTTCAAGTATGAAGAGTAACCATTCAAGAAAAATGTTGAAGTAGTTTTAGATTCTTATACAGTAGCTCATAAAGAAAATATGACATTTTGGCCAAGCTATAGACTCACCAAGTTTGTATCTATGGACTCACCCAGTAGTTATGGACTCACCCAGTCTATAGCCACATACTTGCCCAATAGCTATGGATTTCCATAGGGGAGTTATGGACTTCCAAAAGTGAGATATAAACTTCCATAGGATTTTTATGGACTTCCACAGGTTAGGTATGAACTTAATTAGACGAGATAAAGACTTCATCAAATGAGCTAGGAACTTCATCAGGTGAGCTATGGACTTCATTAGGTGAACTACATACTTCATCAGGTAAGCGATAGACTTCGACATACTTGCTATAAAATTTGATAGAACCGCTATGGAATTGTTTGGAAATCATTTCTAAGGCATTCTAATGATTTATTGGTCTATTTTAAAATGACCAAGATCATTTATAGCTATCAAAATAATGCTTTCTATTTATAGTCTTTCTATATATAGACTTTACATCTATAGATTGTATCTAAATATAGATTTGTATAATTTCATTACAATAAATGTATCTTTCCATATATTGTGAAGATTGAGATTATATTGTATTCTTATAACAAATATCTCTCTCCATATTTTGTCGAGATTGAGATAGGCTAGAATATCTAGGTTGTTACTCCTGAATAAGGTGTTGGTTGGAATCATGAGATAATAAATGCAACCTCCCACACCTGAATGTAATCAATTAATATAATTTATCTCTCTATTATTCTGAGTAATCTATTTTGAAGTTTATGATCTGAATAAAATCCTCTTCCAAGGAATGAGTTGGTCACTCATTCCAAGGAAGATGGACCAATATGTTTTTGTTTACTTATTTGTTCTATAATTATAATTTTATTGTAAATTATTATTTTACTTTTATATGTGTGTAACTATTCTTTTTTTATAGTTTGTTGTGAACCTTCAGGCATTTTATTTTTTTATCATTTCTTTTTAATTTAGCAATTTAATTGATACAAGTGTGATTTAATTTCATGCATGCATGATTTAATTTCTTCAAGAGTTCTTTTCAATTTTTTTAAGTGTGGAGTGCAATATAAGGGACCATTTGCTAGAGATCTCTTTCTTTTATTACATATTGCCTTCAGACACAAACCCTAGATTGACATTATTAAATGAAGGGGATTGACAACCTTCATTAGAAAGTTTACTACTTATGCCAAATCAAATTCCCTAAACACATGAAGTTATAGGGTTTGCATACAAAATCAATCAAAATAGGTCACAAACAACGAATCAGGGTTTGTCCACATGGGAAAAAGCTTGGTAGATTTAGACATAGGTTCTCCTAGAAGCACATAACAATTCCTACATATAGGACTCTAGTGTTTTAAGTGGACATTAGCACCACAAAAATACTGTCTAGGGTAGGACACTATTGTTAAAAAGGATTTTTGACACTTGGATCTTGTTTTTGACACTCAAATAAGATCTTATACTAGTTTTTAGCCTCTAGAACCTTTGTCTTAGGTAATTTCTAGCTAAGTATTAATTTATCTCCTTCATTTCTATTATTATAAATCTCATTATAACTTAGTTATTTCACAAATTAGTGGATGTATTTATTGTATATTTTATACCCTAATTTACTATACTTAGACCCTTTAAAAACTTAGGGATTACACTCCATAAAACCCTTAAAATTTAATTCATTGGGTGAGCCTGACTTACTTTGAATAGTACCCAAACATTATCCCTAAATGCTATTATGATTTGTACCCTTCTTTTTACTATTTCTCTTGGCTATTTTAGGATTTTTCAGATTTATATATTCTATTTTAGTAACACTATTTAATTTTATTTACTATATTCCATCTCAAAAAGTTATATCTCTTCGTTTAAGAATAAGTGATAGGATTAGTGGCAATCCTATTGAGCATACTCATATTCTTTCTATTCGATCTTATACCATGGACAAAGGACCAATTACAACCCTCATCATTGATCTTTCATACCTTGATTATGTGGACTTCTATGATAATGCATCCAAAGATGAGAAATACAATCAAGATCAAAATGATATACAAGATGGGAATTGGGACACTCTCCCCCAACCTAAAAATTAAAATATTATAGTCAATAAGGATGAGATTTTAGAGATTTTTAGAGATAGACTTCAAGAGAAAACCCATGATCATGCACAAAATTTTCAAGCCATAATGGAAATAAAGAACAAATAAAATAATGATTAATCTTCTACTCCCCCATATAACAATATTAATACACCTACTTTGTGGGAAACTTAGATTATACCATAACATGTTTTAACTCAACAACCTTCAACAATGGAAACACCTCCTATGGATAGTTCCTCCTCTCCATACGTGTAATCCCTTCTGCATGAGATCCATGATCTATAGCCTAAGGTGTTACACCTTTAGTAGGGTACTGTTAGGCCATCACATGTTTTGGATTCTCATGTTCATTTACATATACCTTTGGCACAACACATAGAGATAACCCCTATGCCATCCAAATTTGTGGAACCTAAAATTAATTTGTGTGATGGAAAGGGTGACCTAGAGTACCACCTATGATCTTTTAATGTAACATGTTTGGAATACATTTCTAATGATTAGATCTTTACTAAGTTGTTCCTATGTAGTATAAAAGACTATGCATTATAATGGTTTTATGATCTTTCAAATTAGTCCATCATGACATTCAATCCATTGGAAAATATTATTTTGACATAATTTTAAATCAATATTAGTGATAAGGTTTCATACGCTCAAGTGGTTCAACTTAAGAAAAAATCCAATGACCTTATAGCAGAATATGTCTTGCGATATAAAACTATATTGTAAAATATGACTAGGTCCATGGTAGATAGAGATCTCCAAGACATATTCAAATAATGTTTACTTCTATCATTTCATGAGGTTATATTATTTAATAAGTCTCCAACATTCATAGATTTATTCCACATAATGAAAGAAATAGAAGTTAAGCTTCTCTCTTTGGGCAAATCAAATTACACAACTAGATCAGATTTAACTAATAAGAGTTTTAGTAAGCCTCCATGTAAGGTGAAACCTAGTGAAATCAAGAATGATCAAAATACCATAGTTAATGTAGCTTTAGATCCACCTCCTTACTTGGTTTTATTAGCTCCTCCATAGAGATTTTTCATAAATCTTCCAAAATCACCAGCATGTGTTTTAAAACAATGATTAGAATGCAATGTCATATCTCTCCCTCCCATAAAAGAGGTTGATATGACTAGGCCTCTTCCAAATAAATATGATTCTAATGCATTCAAAAACTATCATAGGGTACCAAGCCATATTATAGATAGATGCATAAGTTTGAGACATAAGATACATGACTTGATAGAGGCCAATATCATTGATGTTAGCACACCTATAGATCCAAATAAATTTCAAGAAATGGAATCAAATGCAGTGAAAATATTTTAATATCCATTTACAAAAAATACAACTAATGAGGTAGGAGGCACTTTAGGTGTTCACTACACATATCAGGCTCATACACCATTAAAATCCTATCATACTACTATAGAGGATACTCACCCCCTCCATAATATCATTGGGGTATATCATACTATAGTGCTAATTATAAGTCTCATCACTTTCTCAAAGTAGGATATTGTTGATGATGATTCATATTTATATGCTCTCTTTGTATTAGCCTATATTGATCATCATCCTATTCAAAGTGTCATGGTTGAAAATTGATGAAGTGTCAACATGTATACCATTACACTTATATAACATTTGGGTTATTCAGAGAAATAAATTTATGTGATTAATATAATTATTCATGGTTTTAATGGCCATGTTCAGAGCTCCATTGGGGAGATTGTACTCCCATTACAAGTTGGCCTAGTACATATGGTGACTAGGTTCTTAGTCATACCTAGTGCAGACACATTTGATATGTTATTGGGTAGGCCATGGATACAATAGGTCTGAGCCATTCCATCCACCATACACATATGCCTCAAATGTATACATGTTATTAGGTGGTTATAGTTGAGTGGATTCAATATGAGTATCCTTTACCTATTTTAAAAGAGTTACACAATAGCCACTAGTTATAGTTCCAAGTATAGTTTTTATTAGTACACTAGAGATTTTAGATGAGCCACCAATGCAGGTGAGGTATAATTTTAAAATATTACCATATATGCATACTCGCCCATGAAACATTTATAAGAGAGACCCTTATGTTAGATACATGTTGTATATTCTAGAGAGCCTCTCTATATGCATTTCATTTTAAGATCAGTGTTATTGAGTTCCCAAGGTTCTCAACACATAACATCCATGTTAACTATAACATATCCTATCATATGGGTCCCTAAGAACCCTACATTTCATAGGCCATTTCATCTAGCTTCACAAGTTCAGAGTATAATTCATAGGACATTTCATTCATATTCTTAGACTCCTAACCCTACTCCATAGGTAGTGTCAGCTATAGATCACTCAATACAATTAGTTCCTAGACCACAAAACCTTTTCACACAACATTCATGATCATTCTTCCTTTATTTGACACATGACACCTTGATAACGAGTCTCTTGCAAGACTCATCGGTTTGTATGTTCCTCTCCATTTGTGCATAGTTTCATTCACTCTTGATCCTTGTATATAGTTTCATTTTCATGTTGTTTATACATATATTATGCCTAAAAAATACAAAAATAATATAATATGTTCAAAAATATAAAAACATTCAAATATTTACTAGAAAAATACAAATTATAGATTGTATACATTTACATGTTTACACTTATTATACTTTATAGGTATTACATATGCTAGGTATCTTAGTATATTTGATTTTATCATACATACATACTTCACTTATTATTTTCAAGTGTTTACATATGCTTATAAGATCCAAGTCCATCACACATATCCAACCTTGCTACTATCTACTCACTAGGGGCATATACATAGATACATGGATTCCTCATTTGATATATTTTTCCCATTTAGGGGCATATTATACATAGTTTTGATTAATAGGTTACATATTTCTAAATTCTATATCATAGATTTAACATTGTTATATCTTGATATTGATCATCCTACACTACTCAATTTGTTTGTTGACTATTACTACTATAGACTTAGTTTATGTACTTTTTTTCTCTTATACAAACTTATACCACATGTTCATGTATAATTTCATTTATATATTTACTAGTTTATACTTGATTATATCTATATGCTTCTATATATATTTGAGGCCATTTGAATATTCCATTGTTTCACAACTCTATGCCACTTCCTTTCATTGTATGTATGCTTTGGACATGTACCCATGTCCTTGTCTATGATTTCTTGATTGTGTATGAAAATATTTGAATATGTACTTCTATGTGGATCCACAAAAACTTGATTTTTATTTTATTATGTGGAAATTTGAACATGTACTTGTATAAATTACTATATTAGATTTAGTAATATGTGCCCATGTCCCTTGTATTGTGGTCCATTGGCCTATTTTGCATGCCTCATTTGTGTTGTATGTATATTTTCATTATATGTCATGGCCATGAAACTTGTCTCTTGCTTGTTACACACTCTAATTTTAGATGCCATGGGGAACTCATTCATCTCTCTTTCCTCCCTAGGTGTCATGATAGATAGCATGCCCCATCTCCATAGGTAGTTACTAAGTTTATTACTCATATTTATTGTCCATACACATGTTTATATTATTATATCTATCTTGATAGCCATGTGAATGATATATCTAACATACATCATAAATTAATAACTCATTCTTAGATTATATTACATTCTAATCTCATGCAAACACATTATATTGGTTTATTACATAGATATCATACATGCTTAGGTTAACACATATCATGCAAAAAAAATTCTTTTGAGGATAGTTATTTCATAGGTTCAATAACTCCCCTCAAAATAGGGGTCATTCATAAAGGTTTGTCACATATATCAAGCCATTTGAATGTAATCAAAGTATAGTTTCCATCATATAGGCACATAATACAGAGCTCAATTTTAGTAAAACATAGTGTAAAATAATCAGATAAAGATCAGACTCAGTTGGTATAAAAACAATATATGATGATACTAACACCAAAAGTGGACACTAGTGCCACAACATTACTATCCAAGTTATGGCATTATTGTCTAGTAACCCTAGAAGTATAAAAATCTAGGTTTGCCAAAAAGGCACAATAATTATAGTCTAGGTTTGCACAGATTCAATCACATATTACTAGTGTTTGCTTATTTTTTCTTATTTTTGTATAAAATCATACTAGTTTGCTCAGATTGGGGGCATCATGCATAACATGAACACTCCCATTTTAGTTTCAGATACTTAGATACATATTATTATAACTTAATCTAGAATCCATATGCTAAGATATTATATTTGGGAGTACGTGCAAGACATATTATTTCCATATGTTGACTTATGCACCAGTTGATAAGATGGAATGGAAAACTCCATGTCATTCTCTATGTTATACACACTAGACACCATGTTCCAAGTAATACACTAGATTGAAGCCTTACTCTATCTATAAATGTTGGCATTATTGTGTAGTCCCTTTGCTACATAGTAATTTTAGAGTTCCCAAGTGGTCATAAATTTTTTATACATAAGTTTAGTTACAATCATACATGCTTGAGTTATCAAGAGGCTCCTAGGACTATTTTCATTTTAGAGTTCCCAAGTGGTCATAAATTTTTTATACATAATTTTAGTTACAATCATACATCTTCAATTACATTTTGTAATTCATTTTTATATATGCATCTACTATATATGGGTAGGCAATGATGGAGTCATAGTCTAATTGATTTCATGAGCCACCTACATAATAAGGTTGGACAAGACATCAGTCTAATCCAAGATATTAATAGGTCATGATCTATCGAGAAGGGGTGGGAAATGATGGAGTCAAAATTAGATTGAGTTATTGAACCACACACACATGGAGATTGAGCAAGCCATCATCTCAATCCAAGCTATTCACTGATTGATCACTATCTACATGCACACACATAGAATGTCATAAGGTTTATGTATTGGTTCATGTACCCAATGAAGTGTATTCATTCCTTGCTTCTTTCTTATCTCTTTACTTAGTTTTTTTTATATCTCTTAATTAAGGACTGATCTATGCGTGTTTCATTTATAGGTAATGCAATGTAACACACTTCACATACTTATATCCAAATTCATGGACTTTGTCTCATAATTAAGTTTAGGTACACTTATTTTTCATTTATCTTAGTCATTTTACTTTGTTTAATTTATAGAATAAAGGGGGGGGGGGGGGGGGGGGGGGGGGGTAAATTTAATCATCTAAAAATGTCACTTGAATTCCAAGAGTGTTACTTGAGACCACCCATTCCTAGCTTATACCATACATATCTTAGGGCCTATTTGGACACTTATCTAGATTTTTTATGGCCCACACACCTCCTTAGACACCTCAAAATTAGTCACAAACCCTTAATTAAACATCCAAGTCCCTAGTACCTCAAGTTATACCACTTGGACACTAGCACCACAAAACTATTGTCCTTTTCCCTATTTTGAGCTCCAATGGATATCTTTTCAATTCCTAAGACATATAGGGTCAGCCTAAACTTATTTAAAACCACACACAAACACTAGATCAATATATATATATATATACATGATTTTTATCTCTTTATCCACTAGATGGAAATTATTTGTAAATACACATAAACAAGCTTAGAACAAGTTGTGTACAATCAAAGTTGTTAATATATATCCTTGCCTACTTCTACATACAATCATCTAAAAAATTATTAAGCTTAGAATACATAGATTTTAAGTCTCAAAATTCACTCAAGGCACTAAAATTGACATTCATACTAGCTTCAATTACATTTGTACCAACACTTAGGTGGGGAGAACTGTAGACACCTAAAATTGGCCACCAAAGACCTCCAACCAAGCTTTTGACCAATTTATACCAAAATGCGCAATTTGGCATAAAAACCCTAAAACATATTAAATGAGTTGAAATTGATATATTCAATTGTTTATTTTGGCTAGAGTGTCACTAAATAGGGCAATTCAATTTATGAAGCAACTAATTTTGATCAAATCATTTCAAGTCAAAATGGCATTTTCACACCTGGGTGCTCTAGATTTCTCTTTTCTACCAAATTTATTGCATGAGACATGTGACTTTGTTATTTTAATTTAGCAACATCCTAAATGTGAATATGGTTCTAACACATCTAACATCGACTTCCAATTCCAATCTGGTCAAATTTCAAGCTAATAATATGACATTTTGACCAATTTGATTAATTTGTGTACAAATTGCCAAGGTTTTGCATCAAAGTTGACTAATCATGTTTAAGGCTAATTAAACCAAATAAAGAGCTTAATTTAATTTTACATGGATATTTTTGAATATTTATTTTTAGAAATTGATATTGAATAACTACATCATCAAGTAACATCATTTCTTGGAAAGACATCCCTAGGCTATAAATGCAAAAAATATCTCATCAAGCCATCTCATGCCTCATTCAGACCCTTTATGCCTCTTTATTGCCTCTCTATCCCAAATATTTATGAAGGAATTTATTGATTTTTTCCTCAAAAATTGAATGGATTCTTAGCCACACATCTTTATCTTGAGATGGATGGTTCAAGTTCATTCTAACTATTTTGAAAAATCCATAAATAAGAGGCCTTACGTATTGAATTTTAAGCTTGGGTAATGCAAAGTTATAATGAAAAAATAATTCTAAAATACATTTTAATTAGTGTTATAATACAAAATTGTTGATCCAAGCCAAAACCAAATCCATCACAAAGGTGCCAAGGATAAGAAGAGATAGCCAAGCCTCTTTTGATGAAGACTCATTGAGCACAAACCAAGCAAACCACTTCAACAAGTTATTTGGAACATCCAAGGAAGGTGAAGGATTTATTTATCTTTGCATTATAGTTATGTATCTCATTTGGTTTTATTAATATTCTCACCGTTTGAGATAGGCTTAGGGTGTTAGCTTAGTGTGTTCTTTGTTTAGATTTGATTTCATTCACTAACACCATACTAATCTCCCCCTATTGTAATCCTATGTTCATATATGGCATGCTCGGTGGGACTCAACCTCACAAATTTGGTCATATTTCACCTAAAATAAACCTACTAACCATTTTCATGCAAGATTATGGTGTGTGGAAACAAACAAGGTAAAAATTTGAGCAAAAATCCATTTCTTTATAAGCCATGGTTTTGTTCTCAGGACTATGTAACCCAAATCGACTATGTGCTCAACTTGCCTCGACTTGATCCCAAATCAACCCCAAATGTACCCCAACTCACCCTAACTCAAATCAACTCGACTCCAACTCAACCCCAACTCACCCCAACTTGGTCCCAACTCAGCCCTAACTCGAGCCCAACTTGACCCCAACCCAACCCTAATTTAACACCAACTCACCCCAACTCGACCCCAAATTAACCCCAAATCAAACCAACTGGACCCTAACTTAACCCCAACTCACTCTAACTAAACCCCAACTCAATCAAACTTGACTCCAAATTGGCCCAACTCGACCCCAACTTGCCTATGCAACCCAACTTGATTATGTGAAACCTAAGAGCTCATTTTCAAAAGTTGATTATCTTACTTAGAAATTTGCTTCAAATATAAACAAAGTGCTAACATTTTTTTTGTAGGATCTACCTAGAAAATAACCAAATCAAGATAAACTAGTCTTTTCACACTTCATTTGGATGTCTAAAATGAATTAGAATCCTTCATTTTAGTGTTTAAAGAAAATCTTTAGGGTGCTTTGTTGCTTAAGTTTTGTAATTGTCTTTCAAAGTTCACAAATTAAGACCAAGGGGTCAAAATAACATCATCATAATTTTTATTTGGTGTTTAAAATTTAAATCATTTGTCACAATTTATATTCAATAGTTGCTTAAATAGAATTTGATTTTCAAAAAGAAAGACATTATGTGTATGCTCTCCTATCCATTCCCTTTAGGGAACTTTTGAGATAAAAATTGCAATCTTTATTGCAAAGTTCCTTAGTCAAAGGTGTGAAAGAGAAGTTATTAAGGCTTTCCTCAAGGACCCACATTGCTTGAGTGACCTAGACACAACTTCTAAAGCTCTTTCACTTAGTCATTTATTTCATTGCATCTTGGCTTGTGAGGGGGACTTCATTACCTCCCATAAGTTCTATAAAGAATATTAGACCCAAATTTTCATCTCCAGGCATTGACTTCATCACCCCCACTAAGATTGAAGGTTTGAATGGTTAAACCACCTTTTAGTGTTAGGGTTAAGCACCAAGATGTATCGACACATTGGACATCATACTACACTAAGAAAACAATAGATGTAGTGGTTATAAAAAGGGCAAGAAAATTTTGAAATAACCTAAGTGCTATGGACACCAAATTAAAGTGCACTTCTTTTGCATCTTTTAGTGTGAAATTCATTATGCAATTGATCCATCTAGAATTTTTGAAAACTAATCAGTTTAGTTAAGCCCACTTTGCCATACCTTGTCTGTTTAGGATTTAAGATAATTAGTTAGTTATTTTATCTTGGTCTTAGATTATTTGGTCTTGTTTGAGAGTCAAAAATAGGTGTTAACAAAAAAACATAACTAAACACATTTTCCCCAAATTTCTTTGAACAAAGGAGGCATTATGTTGCCCAAGTAAAAGCATCTTTTTCCTTGTTCAAATTCATCATCATACACTTTGTGTCATATCTTCCAATTTGGCGCAGTTATGCTACCCACTTGAGTCTAGACCTTTTACCACATTTTGTTTAAAGCTCTCATTGATAGTTTAAAATTTCAAATTGGACTCTTCTAAGTTATAAAGTTTGATGTGTTAAATTGGGTTCACCACTTTTCACTTGACTTATTTTAACTTGAGTTCAATTTTTAATATGAATTGAGGGGCATTTTTAGACTCAACATCATTATCTTCATTTGTTAAGACTCAAGTCATCTTATGTGTTTACTAACACTTTGTGTCCTATATTTGACTACCCATCCTATTTTACCATTTGTCCATTTGATAACACACTCATGCCTTAGAGAATTTGTCTATGTTTATGTGTAGGAATCATTTGAATTAAGGAGGGTAGTGTTACACTACCAAAATTGGGTTGGAACCATTTTGCCTTAGAGTTTTTATTGAAACAAGCCAATGCCACATATTTTTAGTAGTTTAGCATTATTACGTTGCTCAAATTATTTTGAGAGTTGTTTCATAAACCTCTTTGCATAGAATCCTAGTATGTCCAAGTTTCAAACATTTTGATTTTCCTTTGAAAATTTTTATCTAACAAGATTACGCTATTCACCTTTGTTTATCTTATTCATTAAAATAACCTAACTTTGTGTCATTATTTGGGAGAAAATAAACTATCTCCAAGTGACTTTTGTTTCATACCTCATACTTATCGATCAAGTTTTTACGACCAAGATTCAAATGCCTATTTTTTGTTAAAAGTGTTTCAAATCTATTAGATTAAATATCTCATCTTTTAAAGTCTATATTTTGATGCTATTTGGCCTAAATTCCTAGCACACGCACTTTATTTGAGCCTGGATTTTGATGCCGTGTTTGGACAAAAAACCTATCAACTTTTGTTTTTCCTAGATTAGATTGATTTGAAACACCTTGACCTAGAATTTGGAATTTTAATTTATGATAATTTTACTTGACCTTTTTATGTGAGACATACAACATTTGACACTTGACGTTAGATTATTTTATCACAAGTCATTGCATCAACCTTTTTAGATATACCTATCCATCATTTTGACCAAGTTAGACCAAGTTTTGAAGATCCTTTTTTAGACATCATTTTTTTGGAGTTTGTAGAACTCTATTTTCTTTTGACACAAAAAATTCACTATGGATCCCAACACATCTTCCTACACTTGTAGTGGCCTCATGTACAATATGATATTTAGTAATGTGGTTGCATAAGAATAAATGGTTCAAGACCCTTATGTAGATAATGTTGCTTATGAGATAAATGCCTATCCATATTATAACACTCAAATAGGGGAATAGAACCAAGACCCTTTGGCCCATTACTTGGTAAACATGAATCCTTATTCAGAGTAGGATCAAACACAAATAGATTAATACCTAACCATGATACCTATTCTAGAAAAACCTTTTCCTCAACAACCATATTATGTTATTGTACCATCCACATACAATCCTTATATATTTTTGAATCACTTATTGGAGAACAAAGATGAGATTTTGGTTAGATACATAAAGTTAGGGGTTAAGTTTTTGGTAGACTTCCCCCATGAAAATTTACCAAGTCTAGTAATAATGCTTCATAACATATTTTTACAATCAATAGGATTCTTCTAGCAATCCTTTAGCTCTAATATAAACAATGTATCAAGACCCTAGTATGTTTGTCAAAGGAAAATACCTCATGGAAGATCACTTTGTATAGATATAGATACCATACCAAACCTACTTGAACCTAGTGCACAATTTTAACTAGATGACCATGCCAAATAGGCCTCTCATAGATTTAGTTCCCTTAATTGGAATGTTAATAGAGTTGGTTGGTCAAGATAATTAGGGTATAAACCCATTCATGAAGAACACTTTGGTTGAAAACTTATTTCATACCCCAACCATATAAGAAGTGTCTTCTGCTTCTACATAGAATAGTGGCCAAAATGTAGTGGGCAATATGCAAGTAACATCCAATCCAAACCAAAGTGGTGTAAAAATAAAAATAACTAATACACAAACAAGTATACATTTAGTTAACACCATGAGTGGTTCTCAAAATTAGGGAGTATTAATTTTTATATCCCAACCTCAACTAACTACTACCACTAATCCTTAACCAACTACTTCTTCAAGTGCTCAACCAAAAAGATTAGGTAGCCAACCAATGACTAATGTCATGCCTCAACAACAAAATGTGACAAATACTACTCCTCCCTAATAGTTAATGAGTAGTATTCCATGATAGTAGGCATAATCTAATATAATAATGTAGCAAATGTCAAATACATTTCCACCTCAATAGGGGGCAACCAATATTCCACCTCACCAAATAGTAGGGAGCATACCTTTTTCCTCACAGACCAATGTGTCACTTCAAATCCAAATGATGTCTAGTCAACAATGTATGACTATTGGTTAGAAAATGTTGAATCTCCACTATACACCTACTTCCCAACTAATATTTATGCAACAAAGAGGTTCTAATGTTCCTCAAGTTTTGATTAGGCAACCTTTACCTTTTGTGCAGAATGTGCCACTAGTTCAAAGATAGGATCTTAGTTCACAAACACCCCCTCAAAAACAAGGTTCAATTAGTTGATAACATGTCCCTCTTCAACCTCAATAGTCATAGTATAGTTATATCCCTTTATCTCAACTTTAAAATCCCCAAAACTAATCCTACATATCCAACCCTAACCAAAATATTACACAACCACAAATGAAATTCCAACAATCAAACCATAATCTATGCATGTATATTCCTGGTCCATTTCTAAACCAAAAAAACATACCCTAAAAAATACCTCCATCATGCCTCAGTCAAAGTTTTCCACTTGTGATCACTCAACCATCTACTGAGGCTAATGTTCCCCTTCAAGCCAATATTCCCTCTAGTTTCCTATCCTAAGAATTGTAACAGATGAAAGATATGATTATTGCCATCCAAGATGAGAAATAGATTAAAATTTTTAAGTTGGATGACATGTGTTATTATCCATTCAACATGGATTACTTTTAAATACCATTTCATCTAGGATATGAACCACCAAAAATTGACAAATACAAAGGGAAAGGTGACCCCAAAGATCATTTGACCAAGCTCTTTATTGCATACCAGCATGTGGCATATGGTGAAATATACCTTTTATTATTATTCCCAAGGATTCTAGTAGGATAAGCCTTGGAGTGGTTTTTCAAGTTACCCAAGAATTTTGTGTCTGATTTTGATGATCTTTTAGACAAGTTTGTGCAACACTTTTCATACAATCTCGAGCATGAAATTTCTTTGGTTGACTTAATGCAAGCCAAAGAGAAGGCCAGTGAGAGATTTGTAATTTATCTATAGTGATGGAGATCCCTTGCAATTTGATTCACCCATAGTTTACTAAATAAACAATTAGCTACTGTATTCACCAAAAATTTGCACAGTGAGATATCCTATCATTTGGAACTACAATGTGCCCATACCTTTAAGGAGATCATTGGCAAAGGTTTGTTGATTAAGTGAGCCCTTATTAATAAGGGAATCATCAAGATTAATTTAACTAATCAGAATCAAGGTAATAATTAGGTAAATGGTCAAAACCAACATCCAATCCAAGCAGAAACATCACAACTGGCATAGGCCAATAACCAACATAAACCAAAGCAATTCAACCACAATAAGAATGTTGTGGGAAATAGAGTAATTAAGCCACATCATGTCCAAATTGTGTAAACACCATATGTTCAACTAACACTACCTTTTCATATTACTCCTACCATACAACCTCTTCAACAACATCATCATGCACCACAAACACAACCTAGGCCACCACAATAAACACAACCACCTTTACCATAATAAATCCCTCCTCCAAGGAGAATAGTGCCTATCACTACATATTTAGTGACCTTGGAGAGCCTATTGAATCTATGTTTCAAAAACTCACTATTGCTAATGTGATTAGTTAGCCTATACTGAAACATTATCATTAGGGCATTTCTTATCTTGATTGGTACCATGAAAATGAATTATGTGAATTTCATCAAGTCAATGGGCACAATTTGTGAGGATGTGTGCAAATCAAGTATTTGATTCAGGATATGTTGGAAAATGGGGAGATCACATTGGATGGTGGTACTTCCACTTCTAATCAGACCCTTAGAATCTATAAAAACCCCTTTCCCCAACATAACAACCAAAAACAACAACAACAATAGAAATAATAAGATTGGCCAATGCAACAACAAAATCAATAGTATCAAAATAAAAGGCCAAAAAAATAGAAATGATAGAACCAAAACAAAAGCAACAACACCAGAATAATGGACAAAACCAAGGTTAAAATGGTAATAATCAACAAACATAACATGTAGTTATACATGACTACAATAGAGTTGTGGGATATATTATAGGAGGCAGTATTAATACCATCTCCATTAATCTTAGATCAAATTATAATTAGACAAGAACATTCTAACCATACCAAACCAAAACAATCACTTTGGTAATCTTTCCTTGACCTGGGACCACACACAAGTGAACCAACAAATAGGAATTCCCACTTTTGGAATTTATACCGATAACTCATCCTTGCCCCGTGACCATGCATAAGTGCACTGATAATTGAGACTTATCCTATCTGATCCCACACCATCACCATAATTTATTAGCAATCATGGCCTTGTATTTAATCTTGATTGTGCAATCATAACTTGGAGGTCAAAGATTACCATCCTAAGCCCATAACCATCTACCACTTTGCCCATTATCCAACCAGCCATTCAACCTTAGAATAAGCCATTTAACACTAACCAAGAGAATACATTTGACATTGTGGAACAATTATAAAATATGCTCACACAAATCTCCATTTTAGATTTGTTTCACACATCAACAATCCACCAAAAAAATTTAAATGACTTCTTGAGCTAATCCAATATTTCAAGTGACATATTCCTTGATAAATTTTAAGATTTGGTTAGACACCTAACCCCAACCTAACAAGTCACTTTCAACCAAAGCGATATGTCATCCCTTGGCCCACTACAAAATAACCCATTATACGTAGAATTTTGTATAAAGCAACACAAAGTGAAACATGTCCTTATAGAAAATGGATCAGGTCTAAACATAGTGTCTCTTAAGATCATCAAGATTATTGAGTACACTATGGTAGATATTCAAGATGAAATAATCACCATCAAAGCCTATGATAATGAATAACAATAATCATAGGGCACCATCTATATACCAGTTATCCTTGGGCCCTTAACCCATGATACACTTTACCACATGTTAGATCTTTATTTATCATATAATATGTTTTTGGGAAGACCTTGGTTACATGAAATTCATACTATCCTATAGACATTGTACCAATGCATCAAATTCTCCCATTCAGGGATGTAAGTTTGTATCCTAGGATATTTGCATCCATACAAGAACTACAGACACCTAGAGGCTAAGTTTAAGAGTTATAATTATTTCTTTGGAATGAATCTAATGACCAAGAAAGATAAGGGAAAATCAATACTCCTTGATCCATTGGAGGATAATTGTATTGATCCTAATACCCTTGATTCCCTTTCCCACATGCTACCTCTTAAAGTATCCAATCATTTTACTATCTTGCTTAGCGACCTAGGGTAGTATGTGACCCATGATACCTTTCATATTGTAAACCTTCCATAGAATCCAAAGTCCTTTGGAAGACTTAAATCTAAGCCACTTTTTCCAAAATGGAAATAAAAGAGAAAAGGTAAATCACCTATCATGTTTGTACCATTATCTAGCCTAGAACTAGACCCTCTTGAAGGGGATGAATTATGGTTGTACAATGACAACCAAACTAATTATTACGAGAATGCAAAGTATCTTATTCCCAATAAGATAATGAAGGATCAAGACTATGAAAGAGGAGGCCTTAGACCTAATCAATAGGGAACACTTGAGCCAATTTCTATGAACAAATATAAAGGACCCTATGGACTTGGATTTAAATTGCCTAGGGGTGACTCCATATACCTTACTCATGTTTCATCTCCATTGTCTAGTGATGAAGATGTCAAAAATAAAGTAGATTCTGATCATAACCATTTTAATGACATAGTTGACACCCATTTATTTGACACCCATTATATTTTTACCCTTAGCCTAGTCATTCATCATAACCCACTGCTATTGTATTAGCCATAATTGATAGACTAGGATCAACAAGAGTGTAATGTGTCGATTGATGTGTTTCAAAATGATGAGGCTTACTATGATTTTCTTGGCCTTAGAGATAATTTTCTAGTGGGGGACCATAATTCAAGGTTCTCAATCAAGTTTGATCCTATAGCATATTTTGGAGAGTGGTTGAACACCCTTAGCCACAAGCAAATAATTAAAACATTGAGGTCCCAAAGTGAAAACCTCTTTGAGGCACTTTTTGACCAGGGTAAATGTAAAGAAAAAGGCTAGTATAGTCATGAAAACTTGTTTCAAGTGCCATTAGATGGGGGTGTTAAACCTTATTCAACTATAGCTTAGGACGTCAAAATTATCTATGAGTCAGAGATTAGTTTCAAAGAACAACAAGCCTTTGATCAAATCATTTAGGACTTTCCAATAGTTTTTATTACATGGATGAATCTCTCCTTAGAGGACTTTGATTCATCATGCCTATGATAACTTGAAGAGTTATTACTAATATAATACTCTAACATTACCAACCCGTTCAAATCATTGCCTACTATTCTTGAAGATGGTTCAACCCTTCTAGTGGAAGATATAACAAAGGTGAACATTCGGGTCCCTAGATGACCCAAAATGGATCAAGCTAGGCACTTCCCTTACTGAGAAGGAGTGTGAGGTCCTTACAACCCTTTTGAGGGAGTTTTTAGATATTTTTGCATGGGCATATTCTGACATGCCAGGTTTGGACCTGTTTTGATTCTACACCACCTTGTGGTCAATCCTGATGCCAAACTAGTAAAACAAAAATTGCATAAGATGAATCCTCACATTATTGTATTAGTAAAGAAAGAGTTTTAAAAACTCTTAGAATCAAGATATATTCAATCCATTGACTACTCAGAGTGGATATCCAATGTTGTACCAACTAGCAAAAATCTAGAATGAATTATAATCTGTATTAATTTTCATATATATATATATAAAGCTTGCCCTAAGGATGACTTTCCATTGCCAAACAGTAACATGATTTTTGATTCCACAGTAGGTTATGAAATTATTTCATTAATGGATGGATTTTTGAGATACAACCAAATCAAAATATCACCAGAAGACCAACATAAAATAGTGTTCACCACTCCATGAGGAACATTATGTTATCAATTTATGCCATTTGGTCTTAAGAATGTAGGCCTACCTAAAAAGATCCATGACCATCATATTTCATGATATGATGCACGATATTGTTGAAGACTATGTTGATGACATTATTGGCAAATCAAAAACTAGGGCCGATCACCTAGCAGTGCTATGCAAAATATTTGAAATATTACTAAGTACAAAGTTAGACTTAATCCTAAGAAGTGTGTCTTTGGAGTTATATCAAGAAAATTGATAGGCAGTAGAATATTAATACACCTTAAGTATGGGAGGAAAACCCCTCATTACAAGATCAATCTCCCTATCCTTCTTATATGGTGCCCTTTAAATTATGACAACTCCTAATGCTGCTCTTAGGCACCATGGCCTTATTCAACTAATTATCCAACTTCACTTCCTTCAGCAAGGACAAGAGGTCTGAGAGGAATTTAAGAATAGTGTAACACAATAAATTCCAAATCTTCCTACACAAGAACCTCAAATTTACCATAAGAACATTCATCTCCACCTGCTACATCAGTTGAAAAAACAACTCCATAAAAGAAATCACAGACTGTAGTCTCAAAAGAAATCCCTTCCTCTTCTTCAAGAAGAATCACAAGGTCTCAAATCCTTGTAGTTTCAAGGTCCCCAAAAGAACCTCAGGAAACTATAGTGCAACCAATTCCCTTGTCAAGAAGAAGAAAATTGAAATGAAAGGTTGATACAAAACTTGAGAAGACCAAGGGTTTGATGGTTGAAAAGGAAAGACAACTGAATGTAGCTCAGAGAGTGACCAAAATAAGGAGAAGGTTAATTCTAATAGATGAAGATGAATAAGAGGCTGTAGACGTTCTAGATAGTCTTAAAAGGGTATCTCATTCCCCCATACATCAAAGTATCCCTGAAACTGTAGATGTCAAAGAAACTCCTTTCAAAAAGACCTCTCCAATAATAATAGAGGATCCAATTCTAGGACAAGAGCCAATCATAGTAGAGGAATCAAGTATGGAAGAACAACCACATGTTTCAGTTGAAACTAAAATGAATAAAAGAAAAACTATATGCACAAATGAAAAAGGAGAGTCATCTAATCTAAATGATCCTATTATATAGTTAACCTTGAAGCTTTCTCAAGCTCAATCTCTAGAGAAAAAATGAGTAACTGACATTGCTAACTTGATTAGTCAATTGCAGGATAAGGATAATCTCAACTCATTATTGGTGCAAAAATTGGACACAACATTTGCTAATCATGCAACAGAAGTTCATAGATTAGAAAAAACAATAAAGAGAAATGAAAGTGAAAAAATAGACCTCTGTATATATGTAGAAAATATGAAGAAGGAGAATAGGAGATTGTAGAGTTTGGTAAACTCTTCCAAAGCACCTTCTAATGTTGCACCTTCTCCTCCTAAAGTATTTGTTGAATAAATTTGTCAAACAAGTTATCCAAGTATTCCTACCTTGCAAATTCAAAATCAAATTGAAGAAGAATATTCCATACTCAAATAGAAAAATAAAGTTGCAACTTATTCAAACAAAATATTGGAAAATGAAAAGAAAGAATCAGAAGCTAAGGTCCAAGATTTAGAAGAAAATTTGTAGGATGCATGCAAATTAGGGGAGTATATTTTGGCATGTAGGAATCCTTCTCCTACATATAGTTTTTTTTTATTTTAACAATTTTATATATGGCAGCTTTTGAGGATATCTTGTCATCTTCCTTACAAGATTTACAACCAACAACATTTCTAGAAATTTTCTATAGTGCTGAACCTAATCAGCAGGATTTGCTTTGTGAGTTTTATTTGCATGATTTAATCATAGGAGACCATGAGCACAATAAGTTCTTGATAAAAATTCATGTAGGAGAAGTTCAACTGAGGGCATTACATTCTACATTAAAAAATCAACTAGCATGGAAAAGCATATTTGAGGAGTATACAAATCATGCTAAGACTACAGGGTTATGTATCAGACCAACCTTTCCTATCCCAAGATTGATTATAAATAATTTTAACTATGCTTGTTTAAGAAATGAAGTTAAAACTCATTATTTACAAGCTTTATATGATTGTGTTATTTCTTTTGACTTGTTTTCAAGATAAAGTTTTGATTCAATGGTGACTGCAAGTGTGAAAAGGTGGGACCAACTTTTAGTGCCTCTTAGAAGATGAGAGGTCATGTCTCCAAATAACTTAAGATGTAGTATGAGGAGAGCTACCTCAATTTTGGAAATCTTAATAGAGGTAATAAACTCTAGGGGAGAAAAGAAATGGATTGGCATGAGATATAAACCCCCTTTGTTGATCATACCTATTTCAAGATGGCAGAGTTGGGCTCCACAATCAGAGGAGCAATTCAATACATGGAAACAAATGATTCAAGAACATTAGGGGTTTACAAGCAATTTAGACAAGAATATAATAGATGAATTTGATGACTATGATTTGAGTTAGAGTTTGGAAAGCAGATGCAAGAGATACGAACACAAATGAATGTTTACAATGAGACCTACAAAAGGTAAAGTCTGGGGGAGATGATGAGCTTATAATATGGCTCATTATTGACATGTTATTTCCCTTAATTCATCTCTCTAAGGATATTATCTTATGCAAATCATAGATTGTTAGATAGCTATTACATGGAAAGTAGATACTTGTCTTGTTTATATTGAACCAAAGACTAAACCTTTACTTTGTCATTAATGTCTAATACATATCATGTTTTAGTGAATTTTTTTATGAATAATGATCAGGAAGAAGACACAGGTGACGTATAGTGAAATTTCAATTTTGATCTCCATCCAGCAAAACTATAAACTCACACAAAATGTTTCTACGGACTCCACAAGCTTGTTTCTACGGACTCTATAGGCTTGTTTTTACCGACTCTACAGGGTCAATTTCATGGATTATATAAAGACAAAGATATAAATAGGGAAGTTGGTGGCCAGATAAGATGAGAGAGAATCATTCCAGCTAGAGTTAAATGAGGATAATACTCACGTACTATTTTTTAGGATTTGATTTAGATAAAGTTGTATATATTTGGATCTTAGGACTATTATAAGATAGCATATTTATTCATCAAAATAATTAGATCTCTTGGAAATCCAATCTCCTATTTTTGGATGAGTGGATCAACCAAAGAATCCTATCTCTTTGCATACTATTTTGAGTTGATTATATTAGTATAAAATGTAAGACTTTTATTATTAAAAAGATAATAGATGAAAGATACATACAATCATATAATAGGTTTTAGACAGATTGTAATCATTTCAGTTTTATGAATTATCACTTTAGTTTCCAGCATTGATTAATCTTTGTTCCTCAGTCGAAGAGGAGCAAGGGCCTACTCTCCTTAGAACCAAGAATTGTGTATGGTATTTATGTTATGTTATATTAACTCTTTGTTATAACTAATCAGAATCTTTCCAATGTTTGCATTCATTCATAAAACATCAAAATAAATTCATAGTTCAAAAGGCATTTCCCTATTCTAAAGTCATTTCCTTTCTAAGCAAAGTGCGTTTTATTTTACAACAAATGTGTGAAGTAAATTTCCTTTTTTAAGTTAAACATCTCTATTTCCATGCAAGCATATGTAGGAGTGTGATTTTACTTTCAAGCAAAAGAGTGGATTTATTTTATTAAATAGTTACATCTTTTTCTTTTTAGCAAAATATTGAATCAAGTAGTTTAAGACACATTTCTTTCATTATTAAAAGTTAGAATAGGACCATCAAACACCCCCACAAGCAGACTTCTAGATCTACCATCCTACACCTTACTACAGATAGCTTTGGACACCAGCCCTGGTTGATAAGACATCAATTGAACATTGATTAAATGAGTTTAATGACACTTGTCAAAGTTGATCCAACCAAAGTCCAAGCTATAACAAAGATGAAACCATCAACTACTTTAAATCAAATCTATAGTTTATAGGGCAAGATCCAATCTATCTGATACTTCATATCATAATTGGATAACAAATATCATCCTTTTAAACATCTTTTGAACAAGGGAGTTACATTTCATTGGGATGATCACTACCAAACAACTTTTCAACAACTCAAAGACTATCTAGAGAATCCACCTATTTTGTTGCCTCCTATATCAGGAAAGCCATTCTTGTTGTATCTATTAGCTACTGACAATGCACTAGGGGCACTTTTGGCTTAGCATGATGATAATGGAAAATAGCATTATGTGTATTATTTAATTCATACACTGGTCACGTATGAACATAATTATATGCCCATAGAAAAATCCTATTTAGCCATGGTCTTCGTAGCTCAAAAACTATGCCATTACATGTTAAATAATAATACCATGATTATTTCAAAAGTAGATCCACTCAAGTATCTACCATCTAAAATAGATTTACAAAAGGCCATATGGCTAAGTGGATCATGCTTCTAAGTGAGTTTGACATCATATACATTAATCAAAAAGCCATTAAGGGGTAAGTTCTTGTAGATCAACTTGCTGAAGCACCCCTTACGAATATAAAGCCACTCACACTCTAATTTCCTGATAAATCCATAATTACCATCATTAACACACTTCTTGAGTAGTAGCATTAGAATCTATATTTTTATGGATCATTCATCGCACATGGATCAAGGGTAGGCCTTTTATTTATTACACCATAAGGGGATCTAATCCCTAAATCATTCATGATCAATTTTCCTTATACTAGTAACATGGCTGAATATTAAGCACTTGTTATAGGGCTTATCCAAGTGGTCTAATGGAACATATCTCATCTCAAGGTTTATTATGATTCTCAGCTAATCATCAGTCAAGTTACAGACCATTTTTAGACCAAAGATGACAATCTTTTTCCATATAAGGCCATGGTCGACACTCTCAAATGATAGATTGCTGACATTCAATTTGAAAATATACCAAGGGCAAGTAAAAAAACTATAGATGTTATGGCCACTATTGGATCTCTAATTCAATAAATAGACACAGCTAAAGAGTATTAGTTCCTTATTAAGAACTTGCTAGCACTAGCTCATGAACATTCAACCATCATGATAATTTGTGATATTGTTGGTCCTAGTTCTATCTGGTACTCAAACCTTTATAATTACCTCCATGACTAATTTTTACCACCTAACCTATCCCAAAAACAATCCAAAGCATTCATCCACAAAACCACTCATTATACCTTACTTAGATCAACCCTTTACCACCATAGTTATGATATAACTTTGATTCATTGTTTAATTTTGGTAGAATCTACACTAGTGTTACAAGAATTTCATAAAGGTGTGTGTGGATCCCACACTAGCAGGGCCATCCTATCCAAAAATCTCTTACATACTATTTAATATTAGTAAATGATAAACATAGATGCAACTGTATATATAAAAAAGTATGACAAATGTCCATGGCATGCCAATTTGATTTATGCCCCAACCAAGACTCTAAAACCAATGTTGACACCATGGATATTTGATACATGGGGCCTTGACCTCATTGGTAAGATCAATCCCACCTCATCCTATGACCATAAACATATCCATACCACCATCGAATATTTCATTAAGTGGGTTGAAGCTATACCCCTCATGTGACTAGAAAACAAATTTCCAAGTTCATCTGCAACCATCTCATTTGACACTATGATATCCCCTCTGACATTATATATGATAATGGAGGATCATTGAAGAACAAGGATGTTGACAAGTTATGTACCAAATACAAAATCACACAGCACTTTTTTACAACATATTTCCCTCAAGGTAATGGCTAAGCCGAAGCATTGAATAAAACCATTATCAATATTCTCAAAAAGATTGTCAATGATGTCAGTTATGATTAGCACCTTAAAATATTGTGTACCCTTTGGACATACTATACCAATCACCATACAACCACAAGAGCCACTACATATTCACTTGTTTATAGTACATAAGTCATCCTTCCCATTGAGGTTGAGTTGCCATCTCTATACATCTCTTTTAAGCATACCCTAGATGATGACAACTATCAAGTAGCTTTCCTACAAGAACTAGAGTTACTTGATGATAAATGAATGGATATGGTAAATAATATCCAAGCCTATTAGAATTGACTTTGAGGCCACTACAATCAGTGCATAAAATATAGAGAATTTGAACTTGGTGATCTTGTCCTTAAAGAAAACCAAAATAATACCACAACCAAAAAAAATCATAAAAGTAAGTTCAAACCCAACTAGGTTGGTCCTTTCATCATTACAAAAAAAATTGGAATAGGATCATATAGGCTTGCCACACCAGATGGCCATAAACTTGATGATCCGATGAACATTATCCACCTCAAGCGGTACTATGCTTGAGTGACTTGGTGTATTATCTATAAAAACCATTTCAAGTTGTATCATTTTATCAATCTTCTTTGTAATAATACCATTTTATCATCCTATCATCCTACCAACCTATCACTTTTTCTATCATGTATATTTTACCATACCTTACCCATAAATTGAGTTCATATCTCCCTCCCTACACAACCATGTGACCTTGGTTCCATTCTCTTTGGTTCCATCATTACTTTTAGTAAGAGGATTCAAATTCAGTTCTAATAGTTGTTTCACACATTCTAGATAGAGGTAGTATTTTTGAGTAGTTAGATAGATGTTTGGTAGCTTCATCCTTCATTTTTTGTTTCATTCTCTTTCATTATCTTGATCCTAATTATAACTGCCTATGAGAAAATTAACATCATTGACCTTTGCCATTGTATCCTAGTTATAACTACCTATGGGAAAACTAGGGGCAACACTTGTTTATTATGCTTTAACCATGCCAACTATCCATTATTTGTGTCATACTATGCCATCATACCAATTGTGCCTATTTTTTTTGAATTAGTTGCTACACTAGTTAGATTTCTCCATTGTAAAGCAGAACTATAGTGACTTGAGGTCCTACTTTGGGACTATGTAGGCAACTCTCGATACTTTTTGAGGTCAGCTCAGTCACCCTTTCCACCATGCTCTTGGTATTTTATGAGAAACATAAGACACACTCTCATCATTTTGTGATCAACCTAAGCCATACTCTCACTATTTTGTGAGCAACATAAGCTATGCTCTTGCCATTTTAAGAGCAACCTAAGTATCACTCTCACCATTTTGTGAGCTTGAACCATCTAGTGTCTCATCATTCTTGATCAAGTTAAGATACTCCAAAACTTCCAAAAACATTTGTAAAATCATTAGAAAAATGAAAAAACATTGACCACTTATTTGCCTTAAGGATTCTAGGAACCCTTACTAAGTCACAAGTAAATCACTTGTCACTTAGTTTCCCCATCATTTTTGGCCTTTTTTTTCTCATGCACTTGCCATTTTTCAAGACCATTCCTATTCTTCTATCTCATCCATCATGTTTGTTTTTATCAACTATCATTTTCTTCCCATTTTTTGGGAGAAATACATTTGGCCTATAGTTTTTATTGGATATTACATCCATGAAACTATGTAGGTAGCATCCACTTGCCTAGTGCATATAGAGATAGTTTGGCCACCACCTTCCTTGTCTTTTATTCCCCCATCATGTTTGTTTGATAAGTTGTCACCTATTTTATAGAGACAATGTTTGTCTCATTTAATTCATGTTGTTTGTACTAACATTGGGACTAACTATTACTTTTTCTTCATTTTTTTATTTGTTTGTTTGTTGTTTGTGTGCCTATTTTTTTACTGTTATCAATGTTTCCATGATTTGGTCTATGCAAATTTATTGGGTGATTCCTTGCATATTTATACCTAAATCTATCCATATTCATATGTTTACATTGCCATTATGGTTTTTATCAGTGGTGCAATATTTTATATTGAGTATTAGATCTTGAGAGTTAGTCTCTATGCATATTTTGGCCTAGTCCACATGATGTTCTATCATGATGTGTACTATCAAAGTGATACAACAAAAATTAGCTTCAAGAAGTGTACTTAGCAAGGGTGGTATCAACATCTCCCTGACACCAACATCCCAAACATGTCCCAAGAAGAGTAATTAACCAAAAAGAATTTCAACCTTTTTTCATTCAGACGAGCATCTCCCTATTAGTAGGTTGTTCCAATTCATCATTACCTCTATGTTAATTTACCATCATCATCAACCAGTCAATCATGTTTTCCATAATTGAGGTCTAATGATTATAAACACATATGGAAAAATCATTTTACACCATCCCACTTGCATTTCTCAATTATTATAACTACCTTTGGGTAAATCATTATGTTGTCACCAAATTTAATTTATTTTGCCCAAATAAGGGCATGTTTTTATCTTGTTTGTCTATCCTAACTAGGGAATCTCCATCTTCTCAATGATTATAACCACATTTGGGCAAATGATTGTGTTATCATACTATATTTCCACTATCAAGGTACAATGCTTATAACCACCTTTGGGCAAACCATTGTACACTATCTCACTTGCATTCTCAGTGATTTTGACTACTTTTTCAAACTCATTATTTTTTCATCCCATCATCTTCCTTTTTTTGGTCCCCTCATTTCACTTCTTTCTTTTTGTAGGACTGTTTGTCGACCTACTTATGCCAACCATTCCCTCGAGGGGGAATCATATAGTTCATTAATTGCTATTGAAGTTGTAAGAATATAATACCATTTCATTATTTGAGAAGATGTTATTGTGCTTATAACTTTAATGCCTTTCCAAATAGGGGCAAATTTTAGACACCTAAAATTGACCACTAATGACCTCCAACCAGGATTTTGACCAATTTATACCAAAATTCACAATTTGGCCTAAAAACACTAAAATACATTAAATGAGTTGAAATTGATATATTCAAGTGCCAGTTTTGGCCAGAGTGTCACTAAATGGGGAAATGTAATTTATGAAGCAATTGACTTTGATCAAATCATTTTGAGTCAAAATGGCATTTTTGTACCTGGATTCTTTAGATTACTCTTTTCTACCAAATTTTTGGCACAAAACATGTGCCTTTGTTATTTTGTATTGGTAACATCCTAAATGGACATACGGTTCCAATGCATCTAACATCGACTTCTAATTCTAATCCAATCAAATTTTGAGTCAATAATATGGCATTTCGACCAATTTTATTAATTTGTGCACAAATTACCAAGGTTTTGCATCAAAGTTGACTAATCATGTTTAAGGCTAATTAAACCAAATCAAGAGCTTAAGTTAATTTTCTATGGATATTTTTGAATATTTATTTTTATAAATTGATATTGAATAATTGCATCATCAAGTGATATCATTTCTTGGAAAGATATCCCTAGGCTATAAATGCATAAAATATCTAATCAAGCCACCCCATGCCTCATTAAGAACATCCATGCCTCTTTATTACCTCTCTATCCCAAACATTTGTGAAGGTATTTATTGATTTTTGTCTTAAAAATTGAATGGATTCTTAACCACACATCTTCATCTTGAGATGGATGGTTTAGGTTCATTTTGACCATTTTAAAAAATATATAAATAGGAGGCCTTGCCTATTGAATTTTAAGCTTAGATAATGCAAAGTTATAATGCCAAAAATATTCTAAAAACCATTGTAATTAGTATTATAATGCTAAATTGTTGATCCAAGCCAATGCTAAAGCCATCACAAAGGTGCCAAGGAGAAGAGGAGATAGCCAAGCCTCATTTGATGAAGACTCATTGAGAACAAGCCAAGCAAGCCACTTCAAAAAGCTATTTAAAGAATCTAAGGAAGGTGAAGGATTTATTTATCTTTGTATTCTACTTGTGTTTCTCCTTTGGTTTTATTAATATGCTCCCCTTTGAGATAGGCTTAGGGTGTTAGCTTAGTGTGTTCTTTATTTGGATTTGATTTCATTCACTAACACCATACTAATCTCCCCCTATTGCAATCCTATGTTCACAATAGTTACATTGAGCTTGATCCATCCTTATAGTATTGGTATTTAGCCAACTCTCATCATAGTGGGGTGTTGAGTATATCCAACCTACCCAACTAACACTACACATTTACTACTTGTGCCAAATAAAATGACCTAATCACATGGAGTTCTAGGGTTTGCATATAAAATCATCATAATAGGTCACAAATAAAAAATTAGGGTTTTTCCACACAAAAACAAGCCTAAAAATTTAGACACAAGTGTTCCCATAAGCTTAGAATAGTTCCTACAAAGAGGACACTAGCACCATAAGTAGACATTAGTGCCACATTGCTATTGTCTAAGGTATGGTGCTATTTTACAAGAGATTTTTTGAAACTTAGAATATATTTTTGACACTTAGATCAAATCATGTACCAATTTTGAGCCTCTGGATCCTTCATCTTAGGTAGTTTCTAGTCAAATATTCATTTGTAACCTTCATTTATGTTTTTATAAATATCAGTTTAGATGAATTATTTCACAAATTAGTGGCTATATTTATTGCATATTTTATACCCTAATTTAATGTACTCAAACATTTTAATAACCTAGGGCTTATACTCAATAAATCCTTACAAATACCAAGAAATTTTAATGTGCTGAGATAACCCCAATCACCCCCATTGATGGTTGACAACTGCCTACATATATGATAGTCCAAGGATGAAAATCAAGCCACATGTATTTATCCCACTTAGTGTGATTATAAAATTGTGATCCTTTTATATATGAATGTGACTAATTATTTGTATTTTATACTTTAAAATTCTTGATTTGGCTTCACTTTGGTATGTTTCAGACTTGGTTTATGACCTATACTAGTGACTAGTTTTAAAATTGCAAAGAATATGGTAGTTTTGCTCAATGTGAAATAGTGTATATATGTATACTATATAATTACCATGTTCCATATGAGGTGAGGCATATATATATATATATATATATATATATATATATATATATATATATATATATATATGATTTAATATTAGGGTTAATTTCATTCTAAATCACATCATATACAATTTAAAATAGGTTCATGTGTTTCATTTTGACCTTAATTACCTTCAAAATTCAATTAATCTGCATTTACATTCATTTGTTTATGACTTCAAGTTTATTGAGCTCAAAACCACATTCTATACATGTAAAAATTACATATAAATAAATAATTTTTCTTTTCTTCAATCAAGTTAATGAAATTGGGGCTGATCAACCCCAAAATATCACATTTTATAGTCATGCAATTAGGTTAAAGTGGCTTGAAATAGTGCCAATTTACTTCAGCTGCACAATTAGATTGGTACTCCAAAGGTTAAGTTTTGGCCATAAGTTTAAAAAATGAATTTTATGACATTTCATGATAAAATCAATTATATTGTAAAATGTATAATGAGTTACACCTTAAAACCATGTAATTATAAGTATTCAAGTCAACATATTAAAATGTTCATAAATTTTTGGAAGTCTAATGTGATACCACAACACCTTAATTCACTATCTAAGGTTAGGGACCTTTCCTTTATCACATGAAATAACACCACTATTAGGGAGCTCAATAACATATATATAATTTGAGCTCAAGAACAAACTTGCAGTTTTGGGTGTTATGAATATATAATGCGATCATGCTAATAACATGATCACATTATTAACTAATGCAATCACATTATTAACTAATGTGATTACATTATTAACATGGTTAATAAAAATATCACATTACTAACATGGTTAATAACATTATGACATTATTAATGTGCTCATGCTATTTGAATTTGAATTAAAAAACCAAGCCTTTTGGCTTAGAAATGGTTTAGATTCCCAAGCCAAAGGCTTGGACCTATCAATCTACAACCATGTCCAAGAGTATTGATAAAAAAAAATAACAAAATTGAACTTTTATCTCTAAATACACAATGAATTTCAATGATAAATTGAAAAACTTAATACCATCATGATGAGCACACTCTCCTGTTTCCAAAAATATGATTTTTATAATTATTGGATTAATTTAAGGTTTCAAACTTTGTTGATTTATAACTATACCTTTTTTAGACAATTGCATGCCACAAACATATATGCCTATACATGTTCATGTAATTTGTTTTTTGTTGATCCAAGTGAAAAATAAGTTATATGACAAAAAACTAGGCCTAATTCTACACACATTTGAAAAAAACTAATTTTAATTTTTTTTGAGGTAGTTAGGCGCACTGCACGGGTGGCTATCTATTTTTAGTCAATTTTTAGATTTATTCACTTGTAAAATTCATAAAAAAAATTATTCATTGAAATATTATAATTCATTAACTAGAATATTTTATATAAATGTTCACCAAAGGGGTTCAAAAAATATTAAATGCTACTAAAAAAATGGTACACCACATGACCATCTATCTACTCAATTTTCTTAAAAAAAATTAGAGTTCCTATTAAAATTTTAGATGTTTGACCTAGTTATACTTAACCATTTAAAAAAAATAGTTTTTTGGAAACTAGACTCTAAATTCCACATTTTATGTTCTTACACCATCTTCAAATTTTGAGTGTAGATATCTCAAATTATCTATAGAAGTTCAAATTTTTAAAATTTTAAGAAAATCATGTCCATAGGTAGGCCCCTTTTCATCCCCCAACTTTGTGCACTTACCTTTTTAATCTTAATTAAATTGGATTTTTATATAGAATAATCTCCTCAAACCTGGTATCTTCCTATGAATGAATAATTTTATTGTCATGAAAACTTGTTTAGTAGATCATTCTATGTTTAGACTTGTTCTTGATACACCATGGTTATTACTCTTGGAATGGATTATGTGAAATAAATGATGTATGTGATTTATTTTTATTGATATCAATTGTTTATAATATCTATTATAGGTTTGTCATCATTTTATGAAGATGATATGAGGTTGAAATTTGAACTTACTATAAAGTACATATGTTTTTTAATATGAAATGATTTTAATTTTTATTATATGGTATATTATATTTGGAATGGTTTAAATATCAAATGTGTTAAGTTACATGATACATATTTTTAAAATTACTTCAAGATATTTGAACATTATAGATTGCATGAAAACCCTATAATTAGGTGAGAACAAGATTACCACAACACAAGAATTACATTAAATGCATTAAACTTTTCATTCTCTGATTAGCCAAAAAGTACAAAGGAGGTACATTATATAATGAGATATTATGTCACCAAAATGGTAACAAATTAACTCGCTATTTAAAAAACACATTAAGTGTATTTACCCTAATGACCTTAACAACCCTAAGTAATCTAACTAACAACCATGCAGTTAGAATAAAAAGTAGGAAAAATCCTACACTAACACCCTATTGAAGTGTAGCTTATGTGACTTTAATAATTGAATCTTGATAATGAAGCCTGATGAGGTACCTAAGTATAATTTAACTCCCATAAAGTGGATAAAAGGAGAAACCCCATAGGAAAAAAATCCTTCACTAAAAAAGAGAAAAGAATATAAGGGAGCTAAAAATCACCACTAGAGTCTACAACTACATGTAGTCATATAATATCCTACAACAGAGTTCCTAAGAGTGAATGTAGATAAGAATTAAATGTAGTGAAGAGTGGATTACCCTTGAATAGTGAATGTGTCTACCAAGTGCCTGATATATCTTTAACCAAGGTGTAATTCCTATACAAGGAACCATTGTCCTCATGTAAGGTAGGAGGGCTAACTACTCTATGTAATGATGGTGTAATGGGAACAAAATCTTTGAAGGACTATGGAATGCTTTGAAGTTGTGGACTAGAGTGCTTGATATTTGATGTGTCCTGGCTTAATATACCTATCACCTATAATGTTTAAAGAGAACCAAAGGTAAATTGATTAGAAAATAACACTTCAATATCTATAAGGTGATAAGGAGATGGTGGAGGTGTTCCCCATAATTATTGCATTTATTTGTATAAGAAGAGTCATAAATATCATAGGTGTGCTCAAGATAAAAAAATGTTATAAAGTTTAGGTGAGTCTGAATAATAATCTAAAAAAGAGTTAGGAAAAAAGTGTGAGAAGTTATATAGTTGAGTCTGATGATTAACCATTCCCACTACCAATATAGTGTCATTATGTAGCTCTCTAACATACATTTAATACGGAGTGAACTTAACTTTCATGCCCAAATCAAGGTGAGTGATATTATAAATTGATAAGAGATCATTTGAAAGTGATGGAAAACTTAAAACATTATTGAATACTCCACAACTCAATTTAACAAACCCTCTACCGAGAAATTTATTAGAAGTGTCATCATGACTAGTCACATGGTTCCAAGGAATTGAAATCTATGTGTGAAGAGGCCATGGGATGTGAAGCACCAGAGTCAATGACCTATGTAATAATCAGAGGTACAAATTTAACTAGGGCATCACCCTTTGTTTTCCCCTTACTATTCTCTTTTTCCTTTCTTTAAGATTTGCCTTAGAGGATTCAAGGGTCTCTAATTGGCAAAATCAGGGACACTGATATTGTGTTTCTCAAACATCTTAGTTAGTTGGTCAATATGCTTCTTCAAACATTTGATTTCATCATGATTTACATAGAAAAACCCACATTTGATCATATATTTATTAGGATTAATACTGGAAGAAGAAATCTCATAGTTTTATTTGTAGGTGGGAGGATTTGCATCGTTATCACGATCCTTTTTGTTTTGTTTCTTCTCTCTATTGTTTGAAGCCTGCTCTTTCTTAGAAAAAAGTGCATGATATTTTTAGGACTTTAGTGTGTCCATATTTATCACCTTATCTTTCTCCTGAATCAAGTCAACAAAAAAGGTATTTAAAGAAGGCATATTCTATGTGGATCCAAGAGCACTTTATGTGACATGGAAAGTGGACACAAATACATAATACTTTGGACCTAGTATGGAGAGTATTGAGAGAACAAGTTGTTCATCTTTATTATCAATTCCACATTCTTTCATCTACAACTGTAGAAGTCTAAAGTTGGTGAAGAATTCATATAGGGTGTCATAGTCATCTAGGATTAAATTGATGAGATCATTATATATCTCATGGCCTCTTATCACATCCTAAAAAGAGTGTTCCTAGAGCGGTCTACACTTGAGTATGTGTTTTAATAGATTATATGTGAAAGAGTAGATCAGAAGAGATGGAAAGACATGGTAGTCTATAGACTTTATCACAATAATTAAACCATTTGAT